>OY292404.1:14528012-14609861 GCA_958496205.1 Idaea biselata
GTCATTATGTTACGTAACCCCATAGTCATACCGTAAGGTGGGTAAATATATTAGTTTCGACGCGAGGGTTGTCGGACACACATTAACTACTTATTATTAGCAACGCTCACACACAGCAGTAATTATAGAATAGGGCTAGCTCATCTCTGTTCGTGGGTCTGGAATTCTCCCCGCGCAGTGACGGTAATACTGATCCTAAAGAAGGCTGATCCTAAATATAACCAAATCTGTGTGAAGAAGGTACAGTCTTTGGACACACCTACTGTGGCGAATTCAAATAATTTTGGGCTCCTGAGATGGATGCAACCGGGAATATTGATCAGATGTGTAGCGACTCTTATACACAACATATCCTCTAAAAAAAAATCTCTAGACAAAGTTAGAAACTATATCGAATCCTGCTCCAATATTTCAGAGAAAATTATATCCTGCGCTGTGCATGTTGATTCGCAGAATAGACCGTGAGCACAAAGCATCATAAAATTACTCCATTATTCGCAAGTTTATAATAACAATGTATAACTTACACTTTAGCTTTAGTTTTGAACATGTTGACATCAATTTTGACGTCATTGATGATGATGTTGTAGAGAAACTTGCCAATGCTCTGTCTCGTTTCCATCGGCCACGGGTTTTCTTCCACGTCCTGCAATATTTTGGAAACATTATTACATGGTATGTGGTGATGCTATAAATAAATATAAAAAGTCGCTGAAACACTGACAATATTGTTACGTCGTAAAATAAGCATCGCTACGGGCGCTAAGTTAAAGTCGATGAATGACGATAAACACGTCAAAAGCATCATTGACCATGTGGCAACGTTGCCGTAGTGGCTATCTACAATTATTTTCCTTCTAATGTCGTCTCTACTGATGAAGTTGAGATGTGATCGTCTGTGTTTGTTACTGTATTACTCAAAAACTACTGAACTGATTGCGATTAGACTTTCTAAGTAGTTAGCTCCCATTCTACAGACTTAGCAGAGAACTAGCTGCGTCCCGCGGTTTCACCCGCGTAAGTCTCTATCCCGTGAATATCGGGATCAAAACTAGATTTTTTAAAATCGGTCCAGTAGTTTTTGAGTTTATTCACAAATCATTCCTCTTTATAATATTAGTATAGATAACACTTAAACTTATTTCATCACGAAACCCACACGACATCGGGACTTGTCAAGCATGCTACAGCGTAGACCGGTTAGTCACTTCGTACTATAAAAGGTTAAACTTAATCATAATCATAATCATTTATTTCCGAATAAAGGTGAAATATAAAGATGTCAGGTGATGATGATGTGATGTTGTGTTGTCTTACAATGCTAGGTCCCTCCGCATTCCTATGTAAGATAGTCTGCCACGCTTGGCGCGCGTTGCTGGGCGCGCCCGCGCCCGCGCCGCCGCGCTGCAGGTACCAGCCGCAGTACTGCGCGTACACGCAGGACAGCTTGTCGAGCTGCCCGTTGCGCCGGTACTCCTCCAGTTGGTATCTGTACCACGTACACAAGGGAAATAATGATAAATGTGTACATCACACAGTGCCATCTGTGCTTAGTGCCACTAAGTTTGTGTAACGGTGACTAGACAACGGATATAATACTTTATATTTTTTTTAATTGTAAATACATTACATGTACTTAGTTTTTTAATTTTAGACTATGATATGACATGTATTTCTAAAGAAAAAACGTCAAGTACAAAGAACTAAAAATGAGTTCACATAATAAATCTATTTCTTTAAAAAGCTTCGTCTGGACTGATCAACACACAGCTTAAACCGCTAATATTAGAGAGCTGTTAGTTGGAAAGTGTGTCCTTTATAAGATGTAGACATTTTTGAAAATGACCACGGGATTGGGACTTATGCGAGTAAAACCGCGTAACACAGTAACTACAACATTATAATACAATTCTACAAATTATGGTATTGTAAGACTTACTTGTGATAAACTTGTGACCCAAGTTCCCTCTGTAGTAGCTTGAGCGTCGGACTGTAGGTTTCACTTCCATCTACCAGTTTACTCATTTCTCCCATTATTAGATCTACAAATTGATCCACCTAAAACATTGTAAAAGTCTGTCAGTCTTAGGGCCAATTTTTGAAATCTGTAGATAAAGATATTTTTCCAATAAAATGCAACATCAGCGAATAAAAACATCACGTTCTTTAAAAAAAATCAAACTTTTGAAGATTTTTATTTTTGTAGTGTTCTACTTCTTTTAAAATATGACTATTTTAAATCTACCAGTTTCCTAGAAATATTTTAAAAGAAAACTACACCTAAAAAACACTCCATTTTTCCTTTAAATAGTTCTAGCAAATCTGCCGAGAGCAATAAATATTATTAAAGCCAAAAACACGGTCTATCAGTTTATTCAATAAATCAATATTTTGATTGCATACTTACGCTCAAGACTTTCAAATAAGGATATAATGTAATAGCGGAGTGTGAAGCTGAGCTCTGAGACTTCAATGATCCGAGGTTGCGAATAAACGCTTCCTTTATTACCTTGCGCCATTCACTTTCAGTTTCTTCCAATTTTTGTCTCTGTTCAACAAATTGTTAGGAATATTACTTACTTATAGATTTTTCTGCAGTTTTCGCGATGTTGAGTTGGAATCAAACTTATTGTGTAGCTTGTGAAAATGGTTCATGGTTTAAATACATGACTAGCTAATACACCAAGAAAGCTTGGTGATTTTTGTTGTTTGGGATATTTTTTTTACATTTTTAAATTTTTTTAAATATCTAAATAAAAAAACATCAAAGATGTACAAGTTAGCTCCTGCAATTTTGAGTAAGGCCCTTGATTAACTACCAAGCTTATGCACGCCTTTTCATTTGTTGAATTTATTTGTTTGCACCAATTACATTACTTACAGCCGAATACAGAAACGCCACTTAAAACTTAAGGCGTAGGTATTCGGCCTTTAGTTACACACAAACTTTCAAATTTATAATATTAGTCCTTGGTAACCTGCAATTTTTCAATAAATCTCTTTTAAAATATAGTGTACATGTAATACTTACACAAAAAACAACAGATTCACTCAGCTCATCTCTACTATCAATATTCTTAATTTCAATATCTCCTTTTATTTCTATTTCAATTTGTTCCTGTGCTTTTTTCAGTATCTCTTCTACAGAAAGAAGTCCCTCCGCAGGACAGTTCTTTAAGCCCAATCTGTTTTGAGGTTCGTTTAGGTTGTTAAGTAGAGAACATTCGTAGTTCAGCACTGGAGGCGTGTATTGAGGTTCGAAGTATGGGTCGAGACGCCGTATCGCTTGGATAACTAATTCTCGTTGGTTATATAGGAACTTTGTTTTGTCTACTAGGTTGTTGAGCTGAATACCCTGTAAATATATTCAAATTTAAAAAAAAAAGTTCAAGATATCACATGATCATTTTTAATCGTCGACAATTTAGTGTGTCTTCGTAACGCGACCTCCAATGAGAAGAAGACGCAAACAACTCATGGGTTCTTTGCTGTGATTAGGGTTGCCGACACTTTTTTCCAAAAAATACAGTATTTGTATTTTTTGTATTTTTTATAAAAAATAAAGTGCACCCCAAAAAAATATAGTATTTTGTCAACTAATTGCAAAAGATGAAAATGAAAATTAAGCGTATTTTAGGCCGTAGCCTCCCACCAAGGTCACATTTTGGTCAACTTTTACGACGAGCAGAGGATATTTTCTTATAGACCCGGGCTACATAAGATTACTTATGGGTTTCCTATGATACTAATATTTACCTTCTCCTGCATAATTTGTGAGTACTTTCTGAGTAACGTAAGTTTGTCTTCTAGCTTACTTCTTTCAATACATTCGAATACTGCTGCAAATGTTTGAGCATTTGCCTCTATTTGGTCTTCAGCCATTATGGATAAAATTTCTTCCACACCATCAAACATACCCTTAAAAAAATAAATGCTTCATTAAATTGAGCATGATATTTCGGAACTTTTATAAGCTATAAGTGACATTCTATATGTTATTCCTAGCAATTATATCGCGTAAGGCCCGAGTCCGCGAGATTTTCCATAAACACTGACTTAATGGATGGATATCTACACATCACAAAGAACACCCTCCAAATTAAAATCACTAGGTCCAGTGGTTTAGGCTGTGCGTTGATATATAGTTCGGTCAGTCGAGAAATCAGGGAACACATTATATTTTTAGTTGCGCGCGTTTAATTTTTGCATTTTAAATTAGCTGGCTATATACAAGAAAGTAATGTCAAAATGTTATATTATAATTACCACATAAGCATATCCATGTAGAAGAGTGTTGTATACTTTAACATCTTTAATTTTGTACCCGTCTGGATGTTTGGCGCCTTTTTGGCGATAATATTGCAGAATCCTACGACCCTGGAAGATATAAAACAAACAATATGACATTAATTTGTTATTAATTTTAAAATTCAATGAAGATATGGTCCAGCCAATCGCCTAGGAGGAGTTGTAGTTTGGCCGATAGTTCGGAACTGCTGTTTTTGCTTAAGTTGTTTTAGACGTCCAAGTAAACAACAGGTATTTCATACATTCTAACATCCACTATAACTGAAATCTGTAAGTGATATGCTTTTTATTTCATAGGCATAAAAATCTGAAATAATTGATATCCACAACATTTATGTGGATATCAATTAATTCACAAATTACGCATAGATTTAGCAGATTTTGCGCCCTAAAATGGCGTATATAGGTCAATTCTTTTATCTTCATACATAATAAATAACTCAGTAACAGACACTCAATCACTGTTATCAAAACTAGACAGAGATAAGATGAGAGACCTCTTTTAAACATTTATCTCTTTCTATGACTTTTTTATGTACACACGCACGGTTTCAAGCATCAGTTTCTTTTAAAAGTAGCTTTTACTAGTAGTTCGGCTAAGGCATTTTATGTTCAGACTACTATTACCTATCTCCTCCAGATTCCCCGTAAAAGGCGACTTAGGTATCTGGGGGAGACTAGCAAACTTGCGAGTTCACAACGCACGGTGGCGGGTAAACTGCTTGCTCCTGTCGGCCAGCCGTAGAAATATTGCCAAATCTTTTTGCTGTAGGTATGGTAAATTAGGACTTACCTACTACCCCGACCCTATTTTTGGATAAGGGCAGGGAGAAAAAGTCTACTATCATTTAAATGACATAAAAATGTATGTTAACAAAATTATTGGGAAATCGAGATATTAGTATTCTATAACTCGATTTCAGAATCTTAGATCAATAATGTAAACAAATAACTGTCAATATCAAAGAAAAAAGAAAACAAAGAGCTGTCACTTTCAAATTGTATGAGCATTTTGTTTACATTTTTAATATAATATTCTGAAATAGAGTTTAGTGTAGTTTCTCACCTCATGTATCATATTAAGCGAGCTAAGCAGATGCAAGTGTGTGATCAACAGTCGGTGTAGAGCCTCCTGCTTGCCACGTCGCTCCATCTCCTTTAAGTCATGCTTCATGTTAACTTCGCGTTGCGCGCGCCGCTTTTCCCGCTTCGCTCTCTTCTTCTGTTTTAGAGCTTGAGACCTGTTAGCATGGAAAATAGAATAGCATATTAAATGGCATAAATTAAGGAACTTCTTCTCCTCACAACCAAGACTATTGTAACATAGTTGAAACGTTGAAGTAAGAAAATGAATAATTACATTAGTAAAATACCTTGTAAAATATAACTACTCATCCGTTTTAAGGAACTGTCGTTTTTATATCTCTGATTACCATAAACAGAGGTTATCAATATTGCTAAACCCAGTATCACCAACAGAATTATGAGAATTATTATATTCTTGCGCTCCGCAGTTTCACCCGCGTAAGTTTAGATCCTGTGGGAATATCGGGATAAAAAGTAGCCTATATGTTAATCCAGATCTCCAGCTATCTACATACTAAGTTTCTGTACAATTGATTCAGTAGTTTTTGCGTGATTAAAAAACCCCCACACATCCAACAACACTATAAACTTTCGCATTTTTAATATTAGTGGTATTTGTTCCATACTCCATACTAAACATCACATAGGTACAGAGAGGCATAAAAATATTGTAATACATTAATATTAATAACACATAAAAACTTATAATATCATTCCCGAGAATTCCGGGAGTATTAAACTTACGCCTTTTTTATTTTTAATCCTTTAGCAACAGCTGGTTCTATATCTATATCCAAGCCAGGTTCAGCTATTTCATTGTGCAATGCACTGTCCTCATAGATCTCTTCAATAGCAGGGTGAGCTATTCCATGGCTTCTAAAATTTGTACAAAATGTAGATAGGTTTGAGCTTTTTGTATAAATTACTTAGAAAAAACCAATGAAGCATGAATTTTAAAATGAATTGAGCCAAGAACTCCAATAAGGGGTATAAACTAAGAAAATGATATGCAGATAGCCTATTCCCATAATAAAATTATACAAAACATCATTGGTCAATCTTTAATATCAAATTTTTGACATTTATTGATCTTTGGAAAGTACTATTTTCATACATTTTTGTGTCAATAAAGTTTCATTTATTGCAGTCCAGTTCCAAGTTATAGTTTTATTTTGAGTTTTGAGGTGTTTACAATTACAATTAAGATGGAATAAGAATTTGAACAATTCAATAACTCCCCAGGTAATTTTTGCAAATATGTACTTTTAAAAAACAATCACTAATCTAAACATGTATTTATTAAACTCATTGTACTTACTGCATACTAGTAATGTGTGAAATAAGTTCTTGATCATAACTATCTAATTGATTTTCAACAAATAATTCTCTGAAGACTGCATGAGGGCTCTTAGGAAGTACATCTTCTAATTCACTGGTATTAGCAAAGTCTAGTTCCTGATTTAAACCCTCGTTTATCGCATATCTCAAGTCTTGCAGCCTTTGATCATACAATGTGGCCTTTTGAAAGTTATAATAACTTTCTTTAACCTTTTCTAAGTACTGTTTGGTTTTGAATCTGTCTTCTAAGTTTGATATTGTATGAGTTGTGAAGACTAATGCGCATTTGTCATCTTCTAGTTCCATTTGGTTTGTTATCACTGGTTTAGAGGACTGGCCCAATATTTTTTGCTTCACAGTCTGGAGTAGTTCAGGGTCAACAGTTATGGGTTTGTTTGGCTTAGTGGTTAGCTGGTGTAACTGTCCTAATGACACAGTACTAGAGGTCAGTTTAGAGAGGTGCTCAGCACGCAATTTATTGATAGATATCTTTGTTTCTGTCATTGCTTTTTGGCCAACTAAAACATTTAACACACATTATTTAATTTATAAACTTCTGATCCTATATTACTGGGACAAATATAGCTTAAGTATGTGTTATTCCATAGCTCTACAAGTAACAGACATACACAATTTACACTCACATATAGATTATTATATTATAGCTAGGTAGTGGTATAGAATTTATAACAATAATACTTACTCTCGAGAAGTTCACCATATTTCTTATAATTCTTATGTTTAGACTTTTTTCTCATAGATCGTGGAGCACTAACAGTTTTAGTAGATTGGTATCGGGCCGCAAATGCATAATCTGTAATGAAATACATAAGTTATGCAACTATTATAACCTCAAGATGCATTGTGTAGTTTATTGACATATGATTTTAACATTATATTTTCAAGACACTTTTGTCTAATGTTTTATTTTAGCAAATTATATTGTTATTGTTGAAATAAAGAAGACTTTTACCTATTTGTGGTCGACTCAATAAGATATTTCTGCAAAAAGAACATTTTATTTCCACGGGAACACTGCTGCGAATTGTTATGGGATTTGGTATTGATAAACTAAGAAACCGGTTCTGGTAAACACTTCCAGGAGATATAAGACGATGCATTTTTGGAAACTTCCACAAGAATAAGATGTATTTTATTTAAAAACTAGGCAGAACAAAATTGAAAACCACGTGAAAAATCTAGCACAAATGAAATCCAAGATCAAAACAAACTGCTGTCACTTTGACACTGACAGTTGGGTTCGACATCAGCCAATTTTTTTTTTTCTAGAAGGACATCTAGCGACTAGAGAGTTGAGCCATGTCTTTTGACAAAAAGAGGGAAAGAGGGAGAGAGAGTCAACGTCACAGAAAACTAAAACTTCAACGTCACTGTCAAAATTTTTGTTTGTTTCGTGTTTTTTGGAGAATTTTGTAGAATTTTGAAACAACAATACATTCTTATCAATTTCAAAATACTTGTGTGTTTCAATTATTATAGAACTATTTCAAAAGCCCGAGACATGGAAGAAAAAGATATCCTATGTAAGTATAATCTTACAAATTTTATTGCAATTTAAGTTACACTTTTCATATTGGAAATCGACTTATTTAAGCTGCTCAGAACTCCCTTCGAGCTTTCCTAGATCCCCTATGCTGAATGTTAATACATATTAAATACTATGACAGCGTAATAGTAGTGATAAGGGTGAATAGAAATAGCAAAGCAAATTCCTTCAGAACATTTTAAAATGGCAAAGCAGTTTGTAAACAAGCTGCATGTATAGTTCTGCAATACAGTATGGATGTATTTGAGTCTTCAACTATCATCAACCATTATCATTATTTGATTTTAGGGTCATCAGAGTTAACGAAGAAAATGTTCAAGATACGTTTTGAGAATGATGAACTGTTTAACAAATTCAAACAACCATGGGTGTAAGTATTTATTTACTTATAAAATTTACAATTCTCAATAAAGCTGACAATTAGGTGTTAAAAGTAACTACATCTGTGGTTTTATTTTGGTTTCAGAGAATTTCATAGAATTTTAATTCAAAATGGATTTCCTGAGGAAATTACAGTCAGTCGTGTCAGAAAGAAGTGGGGTTACCATTGGGATGTAAGTAGTTTTGATCACATTATACATGTAAAAAATAGTCATAAAATGTACATAAAATTAGTCACCTGTTTTATTGGTATAAATAAAAATATACCTAGGTAGGTACTTGCTTACATTTTATTTTAAATGAAATTAATTAAATAATTATTTTTACATTTGCATTTTTGACAATTTGACATCTAACGCTGTTATCAATAAATTACTTATATTTGTCTGTATACTTATAAAGTGTGTACTTACATACACACAGAACCTTAGCACAACACTATTAAGTGGGTCTGTGTTGAAATCAGGGCTTTCCTAAAGATGTTTTGTTCATAAAAACTACAATAAAGGGCCCCATAGTTCTCCAGCAGGCTTTATTCTCCTCTGTTAAAATACTAACAGTGGCCGGCAGATTAGTTGAATAAAATGGCAGATGGGCCAGAAGTCGATTTTTCATAGAAGTCGCATGTAAAATGTACTGTGCGAACTTTCCCATTTCACATCAAAAATTTTCAACTTATCTGCCGGCCACTATACCTGCATTGCTAGTTGTAATGTATGGGTCTGAGAGGTCCACACTTGCTGGAATTCTGTTAATATTTGATGTTTTGTATTCTGCTCCTATTATAAAGATGAAAGTGTGTGTGTAAGAATGTTTGATGCATTGCAATCGATTAAAAAACTGAATCGATTGCAATGAAACTTGTTACACAACTATCTATTATCAATTATTTGTTTATCTGCATATTTGACTTGTATTAACACTAGGCTTTTTATGCCCGCAAGATCGGGCCTTATGCAACTAGTTGTAGATAAAAACCTACCAATACATTTTTGTTTTAGATGTATAAAAACGCAAAGAAAACAAAAAATAAGAATATTAAATATTATAAAATATTTGACAAACATTTTGGGAATGGTAAAGTGTTAGATAAATATGCATCTTGTAAGTACATTTCATTACATATCATTTAAAAAAAAGTAAACTCATTATCTTTTCTATTATTTGTCTAAAATAGCAATTTTCTATCCATTAATAATTTTAGTGCTAGGTTTAGAGCATGGAACATACTAAAAAACGTGATAAAGTTGTTTTTATTGTTATTTTTATATTTAATCATATTATTTTTAGGGCCTGAAAAATGGCGTTTGAAACTAGTAACATCTATAACTGAAACTATGACCCATTCAATACAACCTAGAACATTGTGGAGGTAAATAAACTTGTACTACAAATTACAATATTTGACTACTTTAAGTACATCTTATTGGTACAATTAACTAAAATAAAAGGGGCTTTATAACTTTTGGCATATTCGCAAATCCACCATTACCACATTAAATTACAAAGAATATGTTTCCAGAACTGTTGAAACTGCAATGCGATCCCAAGACTTACCTGATGACTGTTGTATACAAGACATTAAGGGACTCTGGCATCATATAAAAACAACATTTACTGTAAGTTTTTAACTATCAAACAAAAAACAAGCAACATAATTCATTGTTCATGAATTATACAAACACGGATTGTGTTTGTGTAATTCTAGAACAGATAAAGTGCTAGAAGCGCCATTCCTTTGAATATCAGGATAAAAATTAATCTATTTTTGTGGCGATAGGATCAATCGTTTTTGTTAAATAGGTGTTCAATAAACATACTTACAGACGAACCTATGTCGCCTTAAAATTTTAAGTAGGATTCACAGTAATAAGACTTATTTTACTTCTATGTATGTAAGTTCATACCTATTTCTTTTATTTTAGAGGAAATATCGCATAGCTTTAAAGAAAAACGGTAAAGACGTTTCCCGATGGGCTCTTTACGATTCCCTACTACACTACTACGAGACGTTCGATCCTCAACATCTCGTGAAGCTGGAGTCCGACGGAAATGATTACATGATTGTTAAGAAAGGAAACAAAAAGATTCAAAGTAAAACTACAGATAACAATGATAATGAAAATGAGTTCACTTGTGAGTTTAATTAACAATAAGTATTACTTTTTTCCACGTATGTTAATTACCTTAAGAGGATAGTCTCCAATCTCTTTCTCCATACAAACGTAGTTTACCTACATTTTCCTCCCTGGATAAAGACATTAGAGCAAATATGTTTATGCCAGCGAACTAGGTTTATGCCATAAAACTTATATCTGTCATGACTATGCATCTACCTTTTTATTTTTTTCATTTTATTATTTTTTATTATTATTTTAATTAGAAAATTAAAAAAAATTAAAAGCTAGATGCATTGTCATGCATGACAGATATAGGTTTTATGGCATAAACATATTTGCTCTAATGTCTTTATCCAGGGAGGAAAATGTAAACTATGTTTGTATGGAGAAAGAGAATGGAGACTATCCTCTTAATGTGTACTTAAGTCCTTTCCTGATCCGTGAATACGTTGGAATATAACGTAGTGCATGTATTAATCCAGAAGTCCAAACGAAGTTTCGTCCCAACTGGTTAAGACTTTGTATCTACATCAATATTTTAAAGAACAAACAATTAACCGGTCCAATTGAGAACCTCCTCCTTTTTTTGAAGTCGGTTAAAAATAATCATTTTTATAGTGTTCCGTACCTCAAAAGGAACCCTGTCCTCTGTCCGTGTGTCATAGGGCGCTCGCCCACGGCGACTTTTTGAAGCGATGCAGTCGCGCGTTTAGCATACGCGCGACTGCATCGCTACTAACGCGTGGTAGTCGCGTTTGCAATGCGCTACAGACTACTATACCCAGATTGTTGAAACCTTGTAATATGACAATTTGTAGCCTTGGGACTCCATAGACTAAATGTTGTCCAGAAATTACTACAGGATTTGGACTAATGGCTTGAGATCAAAGTGCTTATTGTTGGTTTATGCTTTATTTTTTTTGTTTTAGGGTCAAAAGATTTAACAGAAGGCTTTATTCAAATTAAACTACAGAATGATTGGTTGTTTCGAAATAAAGGTCAACCGTGGAAGTACGTATAATACCTATATTTGTACAATTACCGTTTTAGGATTATTTGTGTTCTTCTTCTTCTTTTCGAGTAAATTTCGCGTCCCAGGGACCTTAAATGTTTGTGTTAATAAAACATTGACAAGTTTTATGCCTTAGGGCATTTAGCTTTTTTTAGGCTTCCCTAAATACGTACGACATTAAATATGTAACTATACTTTTTGATTTTATTTAATAAACTTATTTTACATTTTTACATTTTACATTTTATTCAAATTTTAGGGAATTTACGGCTATTCTTAGAGAAGAGCACGGATTTCCTGAGTGTTTAAGTGTTAAATGTATCGCAAAGAAATGGGCCAGTACTTTTTCGGTGAGTTTCAGAATTTTGTCCTGTGATTTAGTTCCATATCAGTGGATATGGTGATTTTTGTACCATGCCATAATTACAAACCCCTTTTTGACTTATATTTATATATTTTAAAACATCATACAGGAATATCAGAAAGCAAAAGCTACGAACAACACGTCGTGGCTATACTATAATATATTTGAGGCGTATTTGGGAGATGGAAGTCTCAGTTTGAATCCACTTGTTGATTGTAAGTACCTAGTAATTACCTATTAACCCCCTTACTTATCTATTAAGGACTAGCTGGATGCTGCGGTATCACCCACGTAAGTTTCGATCCCGTGGGAATTTAGAATAAACCTTTCGTAACGGATGTCTACATCACACAAAGTACACACTCCGAATTTCAGCTTTCTACTATGAATGGTTTAGACCACAATAGACCATAACTGGTCGATGCTGCATCTTTAGAGCCCACTCAAACAATAATAATAATAGACTGTACGAATTGTGCGATGGTCAGACAGTCAGTCGGTCAGGACAAAGCAGTTTATAGATATAGGTAATAAAATAATACAAAACCTAGTTGCGCGAGCGGTGTTGGTTTAGTGGAATAGGACCGCGCATAGTGCAGTGGTATAAATAAACGGGCTAACAAAATATAAGTTATTTTGTTAGCCCGTTTATTTATACGTTATTATACGTTACATATATTTTATTAGGTTAAAAAGGAACAAATTGGCACGTAATATGTTCCTAATATGTAACGTGTTCCTATTAGCACGCCTGTCACCGTCTCTCTTTGCCCCTCGACTTTACTTTATCTTTGTATCCACAGGGGCTGAGCAATGGGTGTTAAACCTAATAACCGCAAGGACGAGTTTGGAATCAGAGTTTCAAAATAACGCTAAAAATACGCGCTGTAATGCATGGAGGTTTGTATTTTCGAACTTACTAGCCTACCTACAGTAGTTTTTAGGGTTCCGTACCCAAAGGGTAAAAACGGGACCCTATTACTGAGACTTCGCTGTCTGTCTGTCCGTCCGTCCGTCCGTCCGTCCGTCCGTCCGTCCGTCCGTCCGTCCGTCCGTCCGTCCGTCCGTCCGTCCGTCCGTCCGTCCGTCTGTCCGTCTGTCACCAGGCTGTATCTCATGAACCGTAATAGCTAGACGGTTGAAATTTTCACAGAAGATGTATTTCGGTTGCCGCTACAACAACAAATACTAAAAACAAAATAAAACAAATATTTAAGAGGGGCTCCCATACAACAAACGTGTTTCAAAAACTACAAGGGAATCGAGTAGGTCGTGGAATTCAAAATGGCCGCCCTGTCTGTCAAATATACCAGTCTGCCTTCACTTACCAAAGAGTTTCAAAGTTTCAGATTTTCTTTGTGCCAAAGTTTTTTTTTTCTTTTTTTTTTTGAGTAGTGTGGTCGTATGTAGGGAGTAAGGATCGAAGCTATTTCAGATATTTCACATTTTCAAATTTAAATTTAAAAATTGGATGTAAATCATTTTAGGGTTCCGTACCCAAATGTCATAGTGGTACGGAACCCTTCGTGCGCGAGTGTCGCACTTGCCCGGTTTTTTTATTTATTATTTATTAAACTTATGCTAGTATCAGGGTTTGCATGATTAAAATCAGTTTTGCATTGCACTAAGGAGTAAAACTGAATCTATTTTTAATTTTTACTAGCTCACGTTTGCGCCGATCACACGTATATTATGAACTAGCTGTGCCCGCGACTTCGTCAGCGTTTTTCGAACATCTACCCATCGCTGTGCAAAGGTCTACACTTAAACGAACGACCAGGAAAGTACTGAGCAGAAGAGAATCATGGCTGAGTTTGTTTAAGTGTGATTTTTGTATATCGGTATGTAACTTGTTCTATAAACTAAATCTATAAAAGTTGAAACGCGACTTCGAAAAAAAGGATAAAATAATAATAATAAGCTTGCCTACATATGTACATAACAAAGCAACCGACTTATTTGTTATGTAATCTGAAGTCGGGCATCTTAACTAAATGCAATATTTTTTTTTACGTGGGTGATGCCCCTTATGTACCGTCAGGCCACTCTCGGGGCAAATGACCCGGTTTGTTGGGCTCCCTGGGTACTACAGTTTGTCAACTAAACCCCAACGGCGTCCCTCGCTCCACAAGTGTCGAGGCCAGTGGGAATTCCTCATGGACTACATCCGTCAACCCCGACAACGGCGGCCTTTCCAAGCCCGTCCCCCCGGCATGGTCACACTATCGTCTCGTGGCCCCCAAAACCGGTGATAAACTCCCCCGAGTTCACCGCCACCACCAGAGGCTGAGGTGATTTTTCACAGTGGTTGTCATCCACGCGGCCCTTTTCTTGCGGAAAGGACCCCCGAGCCCGCTGACGCGGGTTTACGGGACATCTGGAGAGTAAAACGTAACGTCGTGCCCGGGACTCGAGACTCTAACGCGGTACCCTCGACTCGGAATCCACACTCTGCCGCAGCTGCCATCGTGCCTCGTAAACTAAATGCAATCTGCATCTACCCAGTAAAACTGCCCGATTTCAGCTATATTTTTTTCCCCTTTTTCGTGCATTTTCGACTGCCACTAAAAAATATCAAAATTGTAACAGTAACTTTAATCATTGAGGAGTTTTCTGATGAGAAGGTAGTTTCAGGTGGTCCATCAATTCGTACCGAGTTCTTTATAAGCTGATTCTATTGATGGAAGTCCAAAAATTAGTAATTTACTGCATTGTGGGATGCTATTCTGCTCATCATTCCAAAGGTTCTCATCAGATCTTCACCAACAATTTGAGGGACCAATTCGAGACTCTCACTTTCCAAATCTAAAAAGAATATTTATATGCTGGTGTCCGGCGTGAACATATCCCCATACAAACAATAGGTATGTGGGTAGAATTGAGAAGCTCCTCTTTTTTTAAAGTCGGTTAAAACAACCATTATAAATTTCCGTATGTCCGAAGGATCCGAATATATGGAGAGACATAGGTAAACGGTATTTTGGGAATTACCGGATATCCGGCTTTTTTAATTACGTGCCGGATATCCGGCTTTTTAATTACCTACCGGATATCCGGTTAATCATGTGTTGATTCCACATAACACACTTCTTCAATACAACATTCAAACTAATTAGGTAAAAGTAGAAATAACGCTTTATCCGGATAACCGGACTAAATAGCCGGATAAAAAGTAGCCTATATGTTAATCGGGATATAAAGCTATCTGCATACCAAATTTGGTTAAAATCGGATAAGCCGTTTCTGAGATTAGCGGGCACAAAGGCACACACAAACAGACAAACAGATAAACAGACAAACAGACAAACAGACAAACAGACAAACAGACAACCAGAAAAACAGAAAAATAGGTTCTACTGCGTTAATAGATACCCATACAATTTATATTTTTTTTATATCTTCCAAAAACAGACACCGCTGAGTTACGATTTTATTATATGTATAGATTATAATCAAATTCAAAACAAAGGACTTTCGATACAGGCACAAAAGTTTTTTCATCCCATCTATTCGAAAAGTGTCGCTTTGGTCCTCTATAAGTGCGACCAAAGTAGCTCTTTTCTGTTAAGAGATAAACAGGCGGGAGCAAAGTAAAACAGCCGGGAGCAAAATAAAATAGGCGGGAGCAAAATAAAATAGGCGGGAGCAAAGTAAATTTGAATTTGGAACATTATGTATCATTCATAGAAATCAAACGTAAATTATATGAATTACTGGCTGATATGTGTTGAGTCACCGTAACACAAGCTTAGTCGCTTACCACGGGGCTAGATGGCGCTGTGTGTTGTTCACAGAATTTATTAGTTTCATTAGTGTCATTAGTGTCATTAGTGTCATTAGTTTCAGTTTCATTAGTGTCATTAGTTTCATTAGTTTCATTTGCTTCATTAGTTTCATTAGGTTCATTAGTTACATTTGTTTCATTAGTTTCATTAGGTTCATTAGTTTCATTAGGTTCATTATTTTCATTTGTTTCATTAGGTTCATTTGTTTCATTAGTTTCATGAGTTTCATTAGTTTCATTAGTTTCGTTTGTTTCGTTTGTTTCGTTAGTTTCGTTAGTTTCGTTAGTTTCGTTAGTTTCGTTAGTTTCGTTAGTTTCATTAGTTTCATTAGTTTCATTTGTTTTTTTTATTTTGCTTATATTTTTAGTATTTATATGAAATTTTCACAGATGATGTATATCTGTAGCCGCTATAACAACCAACAAATATTTATAGAGGGCTTCTGTATAACAAACGTGATATTAAAATTTTATACCCAACATTTTTGTTTAAGTAAATAGGTATATTCACGAATTACGTAACACCATATCTTATTTATTTTCTCATATAAAGGGGATGAAAAGTAGAGTATATGACTCGAGAGCAAATTATTTTTGCCTCGGGCGATGTATACTTTGAATCCCTCGCTGCGCTCAGAATTCTACGTTAGAATCCCTCGCTACGCTCGGGATTCTATTCTAGAATTCCTCGCTTTGCTCGTGATTCAAAGTAACGCCCTCGCCGTAAAAATACTATTTTGCTCCCTTGTTATACAATCTACTATACTAATATTATAAACGCAAGAGTTGTGAGGAATTATGGGCTAAAGACTTAAAATAAACTTTTTGCTGAAAGAGTTCTCTTCCAGCAAAAAGAGCTTGGACCAGTAATATTATACACTAGCAGATTCCCGCGGTTTCACCCGCGTAAGTCCCGATCCCGTGGGAATATCGGGATCAAAAATCGGTGCAGTAGTTTCGGATATTACCCCCAATATACATACATACATACATGTTACCAACGTTACCTCTTTATAATATTAAGTATAGCTGTGCCCGCGACTTCGTCAGCGTTTTTCGGACTACCTACCCATCGCTGTGCAAAAGTCTACACTTGAACGGATAACCAGGGAAGTCTGTTGCTGAACAGAAGAGAATCATGGCACAGTCTTATTTAAGTGTAGATTTTGCACAGCGCAGGGGTAGGTAACGTGTTGCATGCTTATTCGCATTACTTATTATAAGAAGTAGCCTTTATCGAAAATATAAAAAAAAATCAAAACCCGACTTCGAAAAAAAGGACAAAACAATAAAAATAAGCTCTCCTACATACAGTGCAACCGACTTATCTGTTATGTAAGCTGAAGTCTGGCAGCTTAACTACATGATATCTTTTTTATTACGTGGGTAATGCGCCTTATGCACCGTCAGGCCACTCTCGTTGGGCTCCCTACCATAGGTTTATAATCTAAGCCCCCATGGTGTCCCTCGCTCCACAAGTGTCGAGGCCAGTGGGAATTCCTTATGGACTACATCCTGACAACGGTGGCCTTTCCAAGCCTCATCTCTGCCTCTGCCCGATAGACAATCTCTCTCCATCTTCCCTCCCTCGGCATGGTCACGCCACCGTTTCGAGGTCCCCAAAGCCGGTGATAAAGCCCCCCACCGAGTTCACCACCAGAGGCTGAGGTGATTTTTTATAGTGGTTGTCTTCCACGCGGCCCCTTTCTTGCGGAAAGGACCCCGAGCCCGCTGACGCGGGATTACGGATTAGAAGCCAGGCAAGCCCGGTTTCCCACGTCGTGCTCCTCTTGGCTTGCAGCTACTGAGTCCCCTCACAACGGCAAGGTGGACGACCATCTGGAGGGTAAAACGTAACGTCGTGTCCGGGACTCGGGACTCGTACGCGCAGCCCTCGAATCGGAAGCCATCACTCGGCTCGGCAGGCCACCGTTTCTTAAAAAGGGAGTGCGGTCTGTGATACAAACGCGGAACCCTCGACTCGGAATCCACAGCTGCCATCGTGCCACGTAAACTACATGCAATCTGAATCTACCCAGTAAAACTTCCCGATTACAGCTATATTTTTTAATCATTTTTATTGCATCTTCGACTGCCACTAAAAATTATCAAAATTGCTATTACTGATGCGTTAAAGTTACGGTTACAACTTTAATCACTGAGGGATTTTTGAGAAGGTGGTTTTAGGAGGTCTATCAATTTGTACCTAGTTCTTTATAAGCCGATTCTATTGATGAAAGTCCAAAAATTAGTAATTTACAGCATTGTGGGATGCTATTCTGCTTATCATTCCGAACGTTCTCATCAGATCTTCACCAACAATTTATGGGACCAACTTTCCAAATAAAAAATAAATGATCGAAACCGGACTTTATTTGCCGGAGTACGGTGTGAACATATTCACATACAAACAGTATGCGGCTAGAATTGAGCACCTCCTGTTTTTTTTAAAGTCGGTTAAAAACAGCCATTATAAAGAATTTCCGTATGTCCGAAGGATCCGGATATGTGGAGGTCTCTCCACATATCCGGATCCTTCGTATACCTGTCTAGGTATACGGTATTTTAGAAATTTCCTGAAAAAAAAACTGGATATCCGGTTTTTTTTTTCGACCGGATATCCAGTTAATCATGGGTTGATTCCACACAACATATTTCTTCAATACAACATTCAAACTAATTAAGTAAAAGCAGAAAAAACACTTTATCCGGATAACCGGATTAAATATCCGGATAAAAAATAGCCTATATGTTAATCGGGGTCTAAAGCTATCTGCATACCAAATTTGGTTAAAATCGGATAAGCCGTTTCTGAGATTAGCGGGCACAAAGGCACACACAAACAGACAAACAGACAAACAGACAAACAGACAACCAGAAAAACAGAAAAATAGGTTCTGCTGCGTTAATAGATACCCATACAATTTATATTTTTTTTATATCTTCCAAAAACAGACACCGCTGAGTTACGATTTTATTATATGTATAGATATAGATAGATGCGAAAGTTTAGATGTTTGCTTGGACATTTGTGTTTCAATCACGCAAAAACTACTGAACCGATTGCATTAAAACTTGACATGCAGATGGAGACTTATGCGGGTGAAACCGCGGGGCGCAGTTAGTACGAAATATGTGGACAAAGACACAAAAAGTAATAGGTTTTTGTGTCTTTGTTTACTTGCAAGATGTCTGGTTAATCATCCTGTCTGAATAATGTTTATATTATAAGTTGAACAACGTGCTTTGTGCAGGGAGGTGGAGAAAAGATTGCGAGTTCTCGGGATACCGCTGACGCACAGTTTGTTGGACCTGCCTGAAGTGTGGGCGTATCTGCGCAGAGCGTTCAAGGTAAACTATCAGAAATACTTATTACAGTATGTTGCACACAACGCCATCTAACCCTAAACTAAGCAACTAGACTTGTACTATGGCTATTATACTTTTTGTAATTACATACTTCTGCAAAACTAAATGCCAAAACCAGTAACAAACATTTATGGTCAGCAACCTTCTGCATTGCAGCATCGCAAAAACCGAAGAAAACCCTATGTTGAATTTTATTTTTAGAGTTCCGCACCTAAAGGGTAAAAACGGGACCCTACTACTGAGACACCGCTGTCTGTCTGGTCACCAGGCTGTATCTCATAAGCCGTTATAACAACAAATAGGTACTAAAAACAAAATAAAACAAACATTCAAGGGGGCTCCCATCCCATACAACAAACGTGATTTTTCAAAGTCAAACGCAACGTAAGCGCGATTTATTTTTACCACTAGCGCCATCTAGTGATAAACATGGCGTCAGTAGTAAAGATATATGCAAACGTGCGTCGTCGTTGCGTACACGGATTTAGCTTGGTCCAGTGTTTATTTTAAGGTTCCATACCTAATTGTGATAATGGCACGGAACCCTTCGTGCGCGAGTTCAACTGGTACTTGATCGGTTTTTCTATTTCGTAGTGGAAACACAAGTTTGCAATAAAAGGCGTTCTGACGGAGCAATGGCCGTACTACGACGCGCTCGCTAATTACGAAGAAACGCGAACCAAACTTAAACAGAAGGAAGAGAAAATTGACCAAGACTATGATATGGGGAACGACGACTATGAAGACGATATGAAGTTAATTGATTTAAAGGTAGGTTATAGTCTCTTATGGTGAAGGAAACTGACGCGTCCTAGGACTTACCACGGTCTGAAGGAATGGAACATTGGCCAATCCGGAGTAGGCTATTTTGGTGTCTAAGTGTCGTAGTGAGAGCGTGCTTTTAATAGCTACCACACAGGATATGTGGTATGTGGGTTATCCATCGGCCCCAGCGAGGTTGTCGTTAGCTCCTCTTCCGAGGAACGAGTGGTGAGCGGCTTCATAGGCAGCTCTCCTTTAAGAGAGAAGTGACCAAGCAAACCCAGTTCTCTAATAGTAGGTATTAGAGAACTGGGTTTGCATAAATGTTATAGCGTCCCCAGCTATGACCAGCAAGGGTATAAAGAGAGGGGTCTGCTGTACCGTCAGGCCACCCCCAGGGGCAACCGTCAGGGATCAGTTATAGACCGATCGTGTCCCCAAATGCTAGATTCGGTAGAGAAGTGACCAATGTCTATTTATTTACACCAGGAGAAAATCGAGTTCAAGCCTCGGGAGTCGTGCTACGTGAGATGCCGCGCGTGCTTGTGTACCGCCACCGACTGTGTGGACATCTACGACACGCGCGCGGCCGACGGCAGCGATATAGCCGCGCAGCTGCGGGACGTGGCCGGCGTCGAGGTGAGTGAGATACCAGATATACTGCGAGTTGAAGCCTCGGGAGTCGTGCTACGTGAGATGCCGCGCGTGCTTGTGTACCGCCACCGACTGTGTGGACATCTACGACACGCGCGCGGCCGACGGCAGCGATATAGCCGCGCAGCTGCGGGACGTGGCCGGCGTCGAGGTGAGTGAGATACCAGATATACTGCGAGTTGAAGCCTCGGGAGTCGTGCTACGTGAGATGCCGCGCGTGCTTGTGTACCGCCACCGACTGTGTGGACATCTACGACACGCGCGCGGCCGACGGCAGCGATATAGCCGCGCAGCTGCGGGACGTGGCCGGCGTCGAGGTGAGTGAGATACCAGATATACTGCGAGTTGAAGCCTCGGGAGTCGTGCTACGTGAGATGCCGCGCGTGCTTGTGTACCGCCACCGACTGTGTGGACATCTACGACACGCGCGCGGCCGACGGCAGCGATATAGCCGCGCAGCTGCGGGACGTGGCCGGCGTCGAGGTGAGTGAGATACCAGATATACTGCGAGTTGAAGCCTCGGGAGTCGTGCTACGTGAGATGCCGCGCGTGCTTGTGTACCGCCACCGACTGTGTGGACATCTACGACACGCGCGCGGCCGACGGCAGCGATATAGCCGCGCAGCTGCGGGACGTGGCCGGCGTCGAGGTGAGTGAGATACCAGATATACTGCGAGTTGAAGCCTCGGGAGTCGTGCTACGTGAGATGCCGCGCGTGCTTGTGTACCGCCACCGACTGTGTGGACATCTACGACACGCGCGCGGCCGACGGCAGCGATATAGCCGCGCAGCTGCGGGACGTGGCCGGCGTCGAGGTGAGTGAGATACCAGATATACTGCGAGTTGAAGCCTCGGGAGTCGTGCTACGTGAGATGCCGCGCGTGCTTGTGTACCGCCACCGACTGTGTGGACATCTACGACACGCGCGCGGCCGACGGCAGCGATATAGCCGCGCAGCTGCGGGACGTGGCCGGCGTCGAGGTGAGTGAGATACCAGATATACTGCGAGTTGAAGCCTCGGGAGTCGTGCTACGTGAGATGCCGCGCGTGCTTGTGTAAATAACTTACTTAAAAAAAACTAATAAATAAATCTATTCTCGTTATAATATTAGTATAGACGTGTATAGACTTTGTGTTTTTTAGTTTTTTGTGTTTTATAGTTTTTGCGTATTGAAACACAAACAAACTTGTAAACTCCCCACTAATGAGTGGGATCGCCTGATTTCTGTCTTTGGAATTTTGTATTTTGGAAAAAAAAATTGTATTTGGATGTAGTTCTAGAATGGAGAGAACGATTTATTATGCACTGTAAATAATTTATTTAAGAGCATTAAGTGGCATAATAGAGCCGAAAGCGATACCTTTCCGGGATCCTTTGGATAGAGATGATTTCAGAAACTTATCCGCCACGGTAAAGATTATGGGTTCAGGTTCCGCCATTAAACAAATATATACAGGATGAACCATTAAACGGGCCTACCTGGCTTTCGAAAATCTATTAATGCCATTTTAGTTGTTGTCAAAATCGGGGACGCAACTCCTTACAGCATTTTTCTCTATCTCTTATAGTTTAGGATATCCCCCTGGAGGCCCGTTTAAATGGTTCATCCTGTATATATACTTGACATAAAAAAAATTAAAAGGTGCTAATTGGCGTGGATTAAATATTATATTCATTCAGCTTTTCCTACTGTCCTATTTATCAGAGATGATAGTTTTAAGTTCAATTAATTTAGTTGTCAGTTATTAAATTATCCTAATAGCCTCTGTTTCCTATTGTAGGCGGATAAATCAGATCAAATGACGACTCTAATATGTTACGCGTGCATTAAGGAACTAGAAGTCGCGTATAAATTTCGACGGAAATGTCAAAACTCCGACAGAGAGTTAAGAGAAGAGTTAGAGACGAAAACGCAAAACATCAAAGTTGAATACGATGAAAACAGCTTCTTCGATGACAATTTAACAAACGATGATACTGAACAGATTAATGAACCAACCGAAAACGTCAAAACCGAACCGCCAAAAATCGTAAAGAAAGAACGCACGAAAAAGAAATATAAGCAGCGTAAACCAAGATACGAATACAGGAAGATTTGTGAAATTTGCGGGAAAAACACGCAGAATCTAATGGCTCATATGGATGCGCATAATAACTTTAAACAGTACTCGTGCGAAGTTTGTGACAAGAAATTCAAGTTCAAAAGCGGTCTACTCATTCACAAGGCCGTCCACGATGACAAACCGAAGAAAACCTGCGAAGTGTGCGGAAAAACATTCCATATACTAGCCCAATTTAGAAGACATTACTTATACCATGCGAATGAAAGGAAATTCGGATGCGAAACTTGTGGCAAGCGATTTAATACAATGGACATACTGAAAGTGCATCAAAGATCGCATACTGATGAGAGGCCTTTCTCGTGTCCAGAATGCGGGAAGTCCTTTAGAACGGCCGGCTGCGTTGCTAGACATAAGCGTATCGTACACAAAATAAGTACTCGTAAAAAGCTACAATAAATGTATGTGGGAAAGATTGTTGTTTACTTCACCGTTTGACCTCTCGACTCTAGTCATTAACATTGAACTTTTATCGGTTATTTACGAGGCTAGTTAACCCTTTATCGGATTATTTGTTACGTTTGTCTTGGTTTTTGGTCAACACGGTTTCGAAAGTAGAGAGTAAGAGTTGCTTCACATTGCTTCAGTGACAGTCGTTAGTGCCTTACAGCAGTATCACAAAGGTCCCTATGCGTGGTCTCTGCTTTTGCTACATTTTCGCTGATATTATTATCACTTACAAGAGCAAGACAAAGCATTAGGCCACTCATGTGGTCGTTCGTGAATACGGCCGATAGAATTTCGACCAATTTAGTTACTGACTTCGAAAATTCTGAGGCCTGGGACTTCTGTCACAGCCGACCTATTGTAAATCAAAACCAGGTCACACCAAACGCATGGCGTGCGTGCATCTTTCTCTGTCTCTTACATTTTTAGAGAGATACTACACCAGTAGAGGTATTCAGAGAGCTCCTGTCCGTAACCTAAGATAGACTTGAAATTCCTGTCACTGGAAATAACCTGTCTGACATCGGTTTCGGACCGAAGCTTTTTGAATTCCCTTGCAGAAGCGTGACGGACGTGTATGTAAGCCTAGGATGTAAGCACGTAGAAACGCACGCATAGCTGCATCTACTGTCAAATCAAGTATGCACCGCACCGCACGGGTGTCCGCACGCATCGTAAAGTCTGTATAGTGTTCCAACGGTTTTATAAGAATGTCTGGATTTACGCCCGTCTAAAATACGTTACGCCACGCATTGCATGCCACGTTTGGTGTGATACGGCTAAATGAAATCTGAAGAGATAACGGTAGGCGCCATGTTGACTTGACCGAAATAAAAGGAGCAACGCACCTCTTTATCTGAACTCTGAAGATGGGTGTTCTGTCTAATTGAAACCAGCACTTGTAAATATTAATTCGTCGGCACTTTGCGTTGACTGGCCGATAGTGGATAGTCAAATATTGAATGTTTTAATTACTCGATGAATAGATGAATAGATATAATCTATTTGTCTTAGAAACAAAATAAATCATTGATATCTCTCCACAAATGTACAATTTTATAAGCATTACAATTGGGGGAAGCCATAAGGTCGAAATTAGACCTCTATGAGGGACTTTTGTCTATACTATACCCTATTTCAGAAATTTGGATCAAAAATGTAAACAAAAAATCCTTACCTTTATTTGAAAGTGACAGCTCTTTATTTACTTTTTCCTTTAAAATTGACAGTTCTTTGTTTACAATTTTGATCGAAGTTTCTGAAATAGGGTATAAAAACATTTTCTGTGTGACAGAGCACCAAGCGCACTCTTGCAGTTACAAAATGTTTAAAAAGAAAACTATATTTGCAAAACTAAGGCAGCAACAAAGGCTCTTCCTGTCAACCGTTGGATGGACAATAAGTCCAGTCAAAGTTGTTTAAAACTTTTGGTGCGAAATGTCAAGCTTAAAACTACGTAAAAAATTTGGTAAGTATTTTCAAACTTCTAATATTACATTTATAAGAATGAATGCTATGTAGCTTTTTTAAAGGAGTATCAAACATAGTAGCACACTATGTTTGATACTCCTTTAAAAAAGCTACTGAACCGATTGAACTTGGTACGTAGATAGCTAAAATCTGGAAAAACAGCGGAAACTAACGCGGGCCCAGCTAGTTTCTCATATTCTTTTAATTAATATTTCCTCCAGCCTCACAGCTCGCAACTAGCTTTAAAATTAACAAGCATAGCCATTAGAACCATGCTTAACTCAATCAATGACTATCAGCTCACGGTAATCTAAAAAAAACTGGTATCATCCATCTTAATTATTAGGACAGGAATCTCGTACCGTGGCTAATCGGAATCAGATGGCCCATGGCGCCTGGGGCATAGATTACAGACACTTTTGTAATAGTTAGTTTGGAAGATGTAACCTGCGCGCGCGCTGCTCTCCAGAACCAAGCACCACCGCCAGTTCGCGACCGACCGTGCCCGCGGACACACCGTTATTTAAATCACGACACATCGATCGTTCGAACGAAGTGCTTCCTAGTTTTATTTAGAACTTTTAAAGGGCATCATGGGATTATTCAGTCCGGTAAGTAGATTTCGTATTAATTGTTTTTTTTTTTTAGAATTTAGATGGACCAGTAATTTAATTATCTATTGTGTACTGAACAAAAGTAATTATCTACTTAATAATAAGAGATAGGTAAGCTTTTATAATTAACAAGGACACTGTGATTTGATTACTGATTATTATATACAGGGTGTCCGGAGACCAGTGGATATCCCTGAACGGGCGGCTGGCGGGGAAGGGTTGGCCGCCCAGAATACGTTTTTTTTTTCTATCTCAAACGGTTCGAGCTGTACGTCACTTTTTAGTAAAAATTGAAAAATGTCTACTTTTTTGCACATTTCGGGGCATCACGTCCATTATGCCGCGCGAGTGAAAAACTATTTAAATGAAAGTTATCCAAGAAGATGGATTGGCCTATTAGGTCCAATATTGCGGCCTCCACGTTCGCCTAATCTGAATCCGCTTGATTATTTTTACTGGGGGTGTTTAAAAGAACAAGTATACAAAAAAAACATAACCACAATTGAAGACCTGCGTCTACGCGTCCACGAAGCGGCACAACAAAAAAAAATTATACGTGTCCTTAAGAGATCGTTTATAAAAAGGTTAAGGGCCTGTGTAAGGGCAAGAGGAGGACAATTTGAGCATTTGCTGTAACATTATGACATATTAAATCTTAATAAGTGTCCTTTTTTGTACAATACTTGTTTCAACTTTTTCATGTAAGATAGTACCTTCGATGCATTCAAAGCACTAGCTTAGTAACTTATGACAAAAAGTTATTAGTATAATACTGTTTTAGAATCCTTATGAAATAGGCATTTTTTTTTCAATAGTCGTCCAGACAGGTTTCATACATTTTTTTTACACCACAGATGCTCAAACTTAGCAGAAAGTAAAGTTTATAAAACTAAATCTATCTTTGGGGATATTCTGTAAGCTACTAACTATAGTATTAAAAAAAAAATTAAGGTGATTTTCAAACATCAATATTAGTGAACACATGGCGAAAAAAAAAATAATGCTATCGCTTAATCTGTGGACGTGATACCCCGAAATGTGCAAAAAAGTAGACATTTTTCAATTTTTACTAAAAAGTGACGTACAGCTGGGCGGCCAACCCTTCCCCGCCAGCCGCCCGTTCAGGGATATCCACTGGTCTCCGGACACCCTGTATATTCTCTAATTATTCTATAAATAATATTAAAGCAAAGCTGCTCTCCGAATATCTCAATCTTGCAACTGATTTTGATCCGGTTTTCACTATCACTTAGAGAATTTCATAAGTTTATAATGTAAAATACACTGTAACTATCGATTTCCGTGCGAAGTCAAGTCGCTTGTTAGATAAATAATATTAAATTAATTTAATGTTAGTCCGTATTTCATTTTAATTCGAATTGAGATCAATCATATGCCTATAAGTTACGTAATTGTCCACTTTACTTGCTAAAACAATAGATAAACAGTTATTTTAATTACTGCTCACTTAGATATCTTACATACATACACTAATACACATACACTATTATTATTTCTTACCTATTGGCAGAACTTATCTATCAGTAGGTAAACTTGAAATTAGTAAGTACTTAACCATTTACTTAATTTTTTTCATCTTATTTGATTTTATATACATTATCGGCGGTTATTGGATTTTTTGTTTATCACATTTATTTTCCCTAAAAAGAAGATAACAAATAGATTCATACAAGTAAGGAAAAACCGCAGATTTTTATTGGTTAGGTACTAGCAGCATCCTGCGGTTTCACCCGCGTTCCGTCTCGATCCCGCAGGAATATCGGGATACAAATGTGTGCCTATATTACTCTTCGATGTAGCTTTATATTAGTCAAAGAATTTAAAAAATCGTTCTTGTAGTTTTGGAGCCTTTACGTTACAAACAAACAAATAAATCTTTCCTCCTATATTAGTATTCCTCTATTAGTATAGGTTGGACCAAATTGCATCCAGATACGAAATGACCCTATGTTAAAAATATCCATCAAGTTTATTATGTTTGCGAACCTCACTGACAGGTTCGGGATCAAAAACAAAGCATCGTCGAGTTTATTGCCCCAAGGTGCATTTACACGCACGTTTCGCACCTTTGTGGCGGGCGGGTGGAGTCTGCGCGTACGCAAGCACATCGCACGGCGCGGGCGCCGGGCACCTGCGATGTCGTCGACCATTGAACTAATTACCTTTCCGCATTTAATTTTACTCGTACACCTAGAATGCAGGGAAGAATTTCTTTGAATTAATCTTCAAAGAAATTCATCCAACTTTAATTAACTGTAAGAACATTTCTTACATTTTGAACGTTTGACCACTATCCCCCTTATTTATAAACTTTTACTAAGTTTATGTAACATTTGTCTCTGTCTGTTAACTTTAAAACTTCATGTCACAGTGAGTTAGGTGTTATCTCACCAGATGGCATGAGGCGATGTGGTTAGGGGCCGTGTTCTTGCTCCTGGAAGAGCAAGATGACGGCAAAGGAACGAGTTTCGAACCTATCTTAGTGGCTGCACCGACCTGCGTATCAAGGCTGATAAAATTCTGCAATAGTTTTTAGGGATGCATTTATTGTCCTGCTACTGTCCCATGCGTAGAGCACAAATGATATATTATTTTTATTTGTTTAAATACGGTGTATAAATGTCCCGATAATTTATAATATTTATTCATCATAATCATAATCATTTATAAGTCCAAAAACATAGGTACATACAGTTATGGTCTTATTAATTAAAGTAGGTATTATATTGTTCGGATATGTTTTTGCTAGGTATAAACAACTTCGTACTTATTATATGTTGTTTTGTGATTTGATTATTGTAATGTAATCTTGCGCCTTTAATAGATGCAATGGCAATGATAATAAATCTCTCCAATTCTGTTTTCTATAATTGAATATGTCCTTTTGATGACTAATGAATATCCTGAGCTGGTTTGTCTTGCACGACTCGCCTGGATTTCGGCCAAGGTCTGCTTACAGTTTGCTTAGGCCTTTCGCTTTGTTACCGTCATCGTTCAAATTAGATTTCTTGTTAATTTTGTCCAGTAAAGGCAGTGATCCTGTTAAAACAATAGTAAAGGATGTTTTGTGTCCAAGTTACAAAGTTGCTTTCCACAACAGCACTGTTTTGGATCGGCAATTTCAAGAAATGTGTATTAATATGACTCAACACAAACAAGTGGTAACAATATCTTGTTTTGTACTTCTCTCCTTACTTACATAGTCTCGATCATGAATTAACTTTAGAATTTCGTTTTATTTTGTATACACTTCCGATATTTATTCCCTATCACAAAAAGTGCTTCCTCCGTGCTTCGTATTGGTCCTGGTTGTTGTTTCGGATAACAGTTGTTAGGTCAAGTTACAGGCCTTAGGGCGATCTGAAAACTCTAACACCATATAGGTGAGCCACACCACCACACGGAAAGAAAAAGATCACAAAAAGGGTCATTAAAATGTAACACTTCGTCAGACAGCCAATAAAAATACCTTTGAAGGAAAACTTTCACTGCAAGCTAATGAATTGCCGCATTACAACCTTAGATTGAAGTGTTTATGAGAAACGTAGATATATTTTATTGATTGATTACGACAACCCGCACTTTGCTTTATCGGTACATACCTAAATCGAATCGAATTTACTTGACCCCCTAGTTCGCAGGGCAATGGGTCAATGCAGCAGACCTTAATCAATTTGAATTGGTAACTGCTGTCCCTCATCTTAAACCCACACGAACTAGTCCAATAAATTGATTATCGATTATTTGTAATTGCATGCAACCATTTTTTATTAGGTTAAGTGGTCCATCAGTACACAATCATTACAAATAAATAAATTATCAATGCGTAGTATACTGTATACCGCATGTATTGTACAGTGGCCATAACATTGACCTAACTGAGATAGGTGTATAATACAAGCGCATATTCATTAGTTAATTGATTATTTAATAAGGTTTATCTCATTGGCATACCATGTGATTATCTTCCTAGTTGTTATTTATTTTATAAATGGTGCGATGTTATTATCAAAATTATACTACAGCAACTATATAAATGGAGATTTTATAGCCTATATAGTTTATTCAGCATAGCTATATTTAAGAGGAGTATATACGCCAACGACCTTGAAACTGAAAATCCCTGTCGGGCTCATCGAAAATTGTTGATTATTTCATGACGGAATGTCGTATAACTTTTTTTTGTGCACAGATTGTAGGTGACATTGTTTCCTACATTTTGGTGTAGTTTTAAGACGAGAACCTCCTATTGGTGCAAAGCCTATCCAAATTTTAGACAAAAAATGTCTGATTTGGCTAAAATGTCGATAGGCTTCAATGCGTTTAGACATATTTGTATGGAAACTGCACTAAAATATCAGAAACAATGTCGCCTACAATCTGTACACAAAAAAAGTTCTACGACATTCCGTCATGAAATAATCAACAATTTTCGATGCGCCCGACATGGATTTTCAGTTTTTCAGAATAGGGCCCTTAACTATAAAATATGACTTTTTTTAACTATAGGTACCTACGCAATCAGTAAAAGTCCTTACATTATTAAATTTCAATTAGAGATGGGCCGACTAGGGGATCTGCCGACTAGCAGACTAGCCGACTAGTCGGTTCCAAAATTGCCGACTAGTCGGCAATGCAGATCATTATAATTCCAAGATATTTGGGTTAATCATGATCACTCGGCGATTGTTGCTATTTTTGGATAAGCTTGCACTTCGAAAGCTGTAGCGTAACTTCCAAAAAATGGTTGAAATAAAAATAAAAGTTGGAAAAGAAAATAGAGCTGAGGCATAGTTATGACATTTTAGATGTTTAGATGATGTATGTAAGCTTTAACGTGTTTTGTTTACGTTTTTCTGACTACCCACCTTCTAAACTGTACTACTAATTTAATAAATATTGGTTTTATTGTATAATTGTTAGTTGACGACTAGTCGGCACCTGCCGACTAGTCGGCACCTGCCGACTAGTCGGTTGAACTGCCGACTAGTCGGCGACTAGTCGGCCCATCTCTAATTTCAATGCTTCTTTGACTACACCAATTGCAGGCGAGTAGAGTATGAATGAATGAATGCAGAGACAATATTTTGCAAAATGCATTATTTTTAGTACCTATACATAATTACATAGGTAGGTATTCCTACGTATACCTAAGAAAAGACGTATCAACTACGAACACAAGAGTGAACGTCTATAAACTCTCTCGGATGAAATGAAATCTCAGTAAATGTCTCGTTTTCTAACGAGACATTTACGATTTTGCAAGAGATCTTTAATTTCAAAGAACTCGTTAAAACTTTACTGCAAGCGACAGAAAACTGACCGGATTTCCGGTTACCAGATTTTCTAACCTAGGATTTTCTCTAGGGAATCAACTTAGTTAAATTGTAACCCCACATACAGTTTGACGTGTAATTTCCCTAATGAATACTAAAGTAGCCTTGCTGTGAGGTATGTATGTGTATACTGTGTGTGTGTAGTAATTGAAACTAATACGACATGGCGTGCGAAGAACCGAGTGTCGACGTGCCACGACACAAAGTCACGCCTCTTTTGAATTAGTTATGAGTGGTCAGACAGGGTCTCGTATCTTGGAAAAAAAGTAAAAAAAACCTTACTTAAATACAGCTCTTTAAAGCTTCGGTTTGATTCCTTTTGTATTCTTTCAGTTTTTAGATTTATTGTATGAATATTTATTTTTATCTTATAGCCTTATTAATAAAGGTGGAGTAAGGTGGTAGTAGTGATAACATGTTTTGTCTTTTTCCGTGACAAGAACTTTAAAAGTTGACAGACGGAAACAAAACGGGGTAAAATTATTCCGACCTTACTCCACGTTTATTAATAAGGCTATTAGTGTTTAAGTGCTTTGTAAGTATAAATCATCTAACATAAGATGAAGAAGGCTAATTATTATTTTTAGTGTATGTGCCTTACCTGTTTGTAAATTTCCAGAAACTTTGGTGGGTCGCCCTAGCTTTACTTCTTTGGACACCTAGCTCACAATGCCGAAACTTCACGTGAGTACTTTTTGTATACCTGTGTGAAAAAACCGCTCGGATTTTTTCCTACATGTAACACGTTTTCTCATGTCTTAAACTCTAGCCGTTGCAAATCTGCAAATTTGTGTCAAACCATATAGGTATTGTGCAGGTGCAGTGCAGGTTACAAACCCAAGTTACTTAAATTTTATCGCAACTTCAAATAAAAGGTCTCGACTCTAGAGGAGTGGCTTCCAAAGTAGGATACAATGCAATACTTGCAGCCATCTTGCGGCTGCTACTTGCCTACTTAAGTACTACCTATACATACTTACTTTCCTACTACGTACAAAGGTCATAAAACATTACACTCGGAAAATCGCGGTCTGTAGCACAATGACCACACACTTTGACAAATGCATGTTGTCCACTAGCATAGTTTCTTTCATTCCCTTAATGCAATTAATATTTAAGAGGGCCCTTATTACGTAAGTCTGTTGCTAACAAATATTGATTGAAACAATTGAAATTGTTGATTTTTGCGTTTGCGGATATATAATTTGACAGCTACAGTCGCTAGTTTTAATGTCAATGGCAATTCGTTGGCGACTGTATGACTTGAAATCAGCAATTTCAATAGTTTCAATCGAGATTTTGTTAGCAACAAAGTGACATAATCAGGCCCTTATAGCAGCTTTTCACTGTACTTACATAAATCGTAAACCCATACCTATGCTTTTCGAAAACGTATATTGATACTTACATACTAGTCTAACGAAGACTCCTCATTAAGAATTTATGGAGCTTTCTCTACACCGCTAATACCTACCGCTGTTTATTCAGTCCCCTAATGTATAATGTATCTCATAAATCTCTCAATTACTTTATACCTACCCGACTAGAGTGCATCAGATTTAGTATACCTACCTATTTCCATTAACAGTTTTCAGTTGACCATATTATAAAATATATATTTAGACGTGATTGATGTTCTACAAATAAATTAATGATCGGTTCAACAACATTTCGGAGCATTGATCTTTTTACGTTGAGTTGTGTTTTACGATTTTGTTTACCTACTAAACCTTTTAACTGTTTAATTTCCCATAAAGATACGAAAACATTTTGTTTTAGTTAGATGAATGTTTGTCTCGCCTGATCGTCCACCAATGTATTCGTGGGGAAACCGACATGTCCTAGGACTTAGGACTCACCACGGTCCGAAGGCATGAGACATTCGCCAATTTGGAGCAGGCTTTCGTTGCGTCTTACTAACCTAACCCCTTTAACAGAAGGCCCATGTGCTACAGTGGAACAATTTAGCGAGCTGACAAAAGATATGTTTGACCACCTCTAGTTTCTTTCTAGATATGTACGTAGATGCACGTGTCCTGTCTAGAAATTACTTAATTCTAATAATACACTTGCGCCAGTTCTAGATGCGTAACATAATAATTATCTTGTCAACACTGCAATAGAATGCACTGAAGTGAAGTAAGAGTCTAATTTTAACTCGAGGCTCTTTCTTTCATTACTAGATCTTGCGTTTGTTTTTACAATTTTTGTGTAAAATTGTCTGTTAGTAGGTATGGTAGAGCGACTTATTCTAATGTATCCATTTAAGGTTATTATGACAATAAATAAACATCTTTTGTAGCCAGAAGTCAATACGAGTTGTGTCATTGAACTGCTAACAAGATTCTCCATATACGTCAAGAAGTTAGCATCATCTCCATCCAAATATGTCTTAACTGCTCTCTAAACTGCTCTATAGAATCTTAAAGATCTCTATAGAGTCTATAAAGATGTTTAGCCACTTAAAAGTCTGTAGTAGAAAGAGGGATAGTGTTAGCCCGCGTTATTGTCCCAGTATAGGGCAAGGGCCTCCTTGAAACGTTAGGCAGTAAGACACTACGGGAACCTACTCCCGATTGGCGAATATCCCTTGAAACCGTTATCCGCTGGGACAAGAAACCGCTAGCCCTTGTATCACCAAAAGCCTCAACAAGAAGATTCCCTTAGAAAGACCTTATGGGCTCCCACCCAATGGTCAATAGTCTATAAAACATTTTTATTTAATTTTAGCAACGAAGATATCCGAGACGCTATGCTATCCATAGTGCACCTGCTCCGTCTCTCCGAAGACAAGCTAGAAAGGCATGAGTTCCGAGAGAAAGCCCTTGGGGAGCAGATGAAGAAGATGCTGAACGGACTCGACAAGAAGCACAGAGCTCTTGAGCCTTTGAAGGGAATGATCTCGAGACTGGATGAGAGATTGTCTAATGTTGAAACTATATTGTTGAGAGCAGAGGTATTGCTAATTAAGTTTATTTATTTATTAATAATATATTTCGTAATAATAAGTGTAAGAGGAAATGTAAGTAAATGATTGACTAAGGCGGTCGTTACACCAGGATTTGCAAGGTTCCTTTGTCCACATTTACAGCATATTGAAATAAATCCTTGTCCATATCGACATTTTCTTTCGATGTCCCTGCAAATCGGATGGTGTAAAGACCGCTTAAGTTAGAAAAAAACAGTTTTGGACATAAATCTGTCTGTACACGCTTATCGCTGAAGGTACTGAACCGATTTTCATGCTGTTTTTGCAGTTGTATAAAGCTTAGCATGTAAATCAAATTAAGTCTTTTTTTCATTAATCGAATGTCTATTTTATCAATTTTGTATTTCAGAAAGACGACCGAGAAAAGAGCGCTCAAAAGAAAACAAACGAAGCGTTAGACGGTATTCAGAAATCGCTTCAAGCGCTAACTCTCTCAGTCGGCAGTCTGAAACCGAAGGATCCTGAAATAGACAACAACTTAACTACGAACCAAGACTCGATCGAGAAGCGCATGGACACAACCGATGCCAAGATTGATTCCGTTAAGACAGAAATAGAAAACTTAAAGAAAAGCTTAAGTAAGGTGGGTGATATATTTAGAATGTTACAATTTGGTCGCCACTGATATGTTGTTTTAGGAATTTAGGAGTTCTTAAAAGTTTTTCGTATGTAAATGTTTAGACTTCAAACTTGAGTTTTATGTCGTTACTAGCAGTATCCCGCGGTTTCACCCGCCTATTGCGAGAATATCGTGATAAAAAGTAGCCTATATGATATTCCAGTCTTAGAGTATTAGTCTTAGATGTAGCATGCTTACCTAGGAAATACCCGTTTACTACTAACCGTGACTTGTCTAAGAAATTGTGCACTTTGTAACCGGGCTAATTGTACATATTTACATTTTCCCTGGTGTTATTCGCGTATTGTTATTTTAAAAATGTCTTAACACGACGTTTTGACTTTATTTCAATAGTTTTGGTCGCGTAAAGCATGGACAATCCAGTCCAGTAATATAGTCAAGGTAAGATAAAAAAAACCAGCCAAGTGCGAGTTGGACTCGCGCACGAAGGGTTTCGTACCACTATCACAATTGGGTACGGAACCCTAAAATGAACCCTGAACGAACCAATCCGTGAACGCAACGCAAACGTTAAAATGTATTTAACTACTAGCCCAAGTCTTAACGTTACTAGCGGTAACGTTGCGATTTCCTGTCCCTGAGTCACGTTTACCTAGTAGTCTCAGTAATAGGGTCCCGTTTTTACCCTTTGGGTACGGAACCCTAAAAACAATACGCGTATAAGACCCGGGTAAAATTTAAATATGAGGACAAATCGTGCATAAGCATAAAATGTCTTGCTCAGTGTAATGATAGTAATAGTTCGAACTCCCATTAGCAGGTAATTAATTATCATTGTAATTGGCAGTGATTCCATCGTTGCGTCAAAGGGTCATTGGTCAGATCGAGTATAGAGAGTGGTAGCCATATGTATTCAATGGACACTTGCCTTGCAACACTCATCTACGAGACCTCATTAGGGCTAAATAAAATACCTACTGCTATCGAATTGATCAATAGCAACTATTCTATGTGTTTGAGTTAAAAGTCATATCGTCAAGTCTTCTGCGTTTTAATACGTAGGCCGGTTCAGCCACTAAAAAGCAACAAAGTTCCAAGCCATTCAATTTTAGACCTCAGTGCCCTTATCACCTGATAAGAAGCGATTAATGGTCAGAAGCTAAAAATCATCCGTGGGATCAAAAATCTCTGCCTCTACCTTTGCCCACTATGTCTACACAGTATTTAATGAAGTCACCATAATACAAGCCTAGTTGCTTAGCTTGAGGCTAGGTGACTCTGTGGGTAACAACAATACTAAAATATTGTAGGAAGCCCTGCTAAAAATCATGCGTTGAATCAAGAATCTCTGCCTCTACCTTTGTCCACTATGTCGGCACAGCATTTAATAAAATCACCATAATGCAAGCATACTGTAGCAACCAGACTTATTATGGTGACTTTATTAGCGTCACAGGGCCTCAAACTAAGCATAGCCTCAGGCTAGATGGCGCTGTGTGCAACGATAACGACCTGTAATGCCTACTAAAATATTGTAGGAAGCCCTCCGCGCCATGTGCCTGGAAGTGGCCTCGGACGAAAACCCTCTAGAGCAGCACCTCACCAAGACGGAGAAGTTGTTGAACCTGTACGAGTTGAAGCTGAACGAGTACAACGGCACCGCCCCGCGCGTACCTACCGACATAGTGCAGCTAAACGAAGTGGCCTTAGCTGATGAAGCCTGGCACAGCAAGATGGCTGAAGGTATGTCGCCACTTATTGACGCCTCATTTACACTAACAGGGCCCCGCGGTTTATCAACAGGATATCGCAGCAATATCGGGATAATAGAAGCCTATGTGTTAATCCAGATCTCCAGCTATCTGCATAACAAGTTTCATCGCAATCGGTTTAGCAGTTTTTGCGTGAAGGAGTACTTACTTACACACAAACTTTCACATTTATAAAAAAGGATTAATGTACAGTTTTGACATACTATCAATCACTCAATCTGACTGGGTGATTTTTATACAGTGTGAGTCATTTAGACGGGCCTTTGGGTCTAGGGACAAAAAACTGCTAAAAAAAACTTTTTTGAAAAATTCTCTACCCTAGCCAAGAATAGAACCTGTTCATTTGAAAAAAAAACACCGTTTATATACTTTTATCGTTGATCAAATACTGGAAAGAAATATAGTGTCTTTCTTTACTTTTTAAAACGCCGTGTAATTTATTTTCCTTTTAAAAAGCTTTTAAGCACAAAAACTTTAAAGCTTTTTTCGTAAACACTCAACATTGATTCCGTTAACGACACAGCATACACTTAACATAAACATCTATGAATTTTATAGAGGGTAAAAATAGAGCTGTTATTTCAATAAAAATAGAGCTGTTATTTAAGAAACAAATAGAAATTAAACGTTTTTAGTCCACCATTTATGAAGACTGTGCAGACAAATCTGATCAAACCATCCGGTCGAATGATGTTGCTTTGTGTTGTTCCTAAAGCATCGAATCCTGCGCAGCAAGATAATAAACGTTCTTAAATTATGGACGATTATTTTATTGTAAAGTTAAAATAAATCTATCTGTATCTTTAAAATGCCTGTCCTGACTGACTGAATGACGCATAGCCTAAATCGCTGATAGCAGAGAGTTTGTTCTTTATGTAGTGTAGGTATCCGATAAAAAAGGATTTTTTAAAAATCTTATGGGATTGGGACTTATGCGGGTAAAACAATATATTCCACGAATATATTGATACACGAGAGCAATTGAAAAAGAAGCAGAAGGCAGCTTTTTCTATCGACTGCTTATACTCACTCTGCGGTGCGAAAGTATTTCAGAAACTAGTGCCCATATCATTAAAGGACTTTGGATAATTTCAGAGATGGAACGGCAGGGCGCGTCCATAAAGAAGATCCAGCAGCTGCTGTCTGATGCTGAGAGCACGTGGAAGGATCTCCCTCGATCCTCGGACCTAGAGGCCGTCTCCAACCAGACCCTGTACGCCTTGATCAATGCTACTGAGATTCTCAAGGAAAATCAGAATAGGGGTAAGGCATCGCACTTACTACGAGTATACCTACATATTTCGCATTAAAGCATGATGTATGTTCTACACGGATTTTTTTGTCCGATACTCAAATAAAATCTATACTTACCTACGTATAATAAAATTGTAAATAAGAGGTGTCTGTTTTTGGAAGATATTAAAATAATATAAATTGTATCTTAACTGTATTGTTGTTTCTTAATCTTAACGCAATAGAACCTATTTTTACGAAAATATGGTTGTCTGTTTGTGTGTGACTTTGACTACGCTAATCTCAGAAACTGCTCATCCGATTTCTACCAAATTCGGTAAGCTTTGGACCCCGATTAAGTTGTAGGTTATTTTTATCCGGAAAAGTTACATTTCTAATTTTCTAGTAATTGATTTGAATGTTGTATCAAAGAAGTATGTTGTAAGGAATCAACACATAATTTCCGAATATCAGGAAATTCTAAAAATCTAGATATTGCATCTATCCGTATATCCAGTTTCGTCTGGACATGCGGAAATTCTTCATAAGGCGTTTTATAATTTCGAGCAGGACTTAGGCTACAATTTACATCAAAGACTTACTCTTTTCTTAAATATCATGTATAAATAGATATTTATAAGATACGCATGCGCGTCACCTTACTTACCGCTGTGCAAAAATCCACACTTAAACGGAAGACCAGGCGTGGTAGCGCCTGGCAGCATCAGTACTTCGATGAGCGACGTTTTTGTCACCTATTGTTTTGATATCAAAGTGTTATAGATACCGTGTACCTTATAGATTTAACATTTTGCCTATTTTATCGTTGTAAGGTGTAAGCAAAGTGAACAGCATGCTGCGAGAGATGAGCGAGCGTCTGCTGGCGACCAACGAGGACATCCAGCGGAGTCTCACGCAGGGGAACACGCTCGCCGAGCGAGCCTACACCGACATCTCGCGGAGCTACGAGCAGCTGCGGGCCGAGGTACACTAGTGTAGGGCCCCCCCTGATAGATGTACCTACTGATTACTGATACAGTCGTCCATATTATGTTAAATTCATTGATAATGATACTATGATATAAGCTTTGATTTCATTCTTCAATTTGCAGACAATACACCGTAATGTATGTATTCTAAGTGATTCTCTGTCGACAGAGAGAACTACTCTCTATCTCGTTTTTTCTTAAGTCTTTACATACCCCTATCTCTCTCCAACTAGCATAGTGAAAACAATATTTTAAACTAAAACTCTCTCATTAATCTCGTAGGTCCAAATCCTGACAAAGAGCGAGCAGGTAATGCTGCAGACGGCCGACAACGTGATCGCCACCAAGAAGCGCATCGAGTACGGCGTGCACCAGATCCTCATGCAAGTCAGCGAACTGATCCTCAAGCAGGGGAAGCTCATCAATGCCACCATCGGAGACAGGTCAGTGGCATGACGGCCTTTATGGCGCGTGGAGCAAATACCCGGCTGTTACGCAGATGGTTGCGGGGTCGATTCCCACTGGAATACACCGCAAGTATCTATGCTATGCTGACCGTAAATGGTTATATCTGGTTGTGGGTGTTTCCTATTTTATATGTAGTTCCTAGTATGTTTATCCCATGTCGAGCACCCATAGTCCAAGCCTTGTTCCTTAGTTTGGGGCTGGATGGTGGCTCTGTGTGCAACGTACTGCAATATTTATAGTAAAAAGACCTTATCAAATCGAACGTTGAGCAAGATCAGCGCACGCCGGTGGGCCATAGTTGCACCTGTAATCGCCAACACACAATATGCCATATCCCGTGTCTAAAGCTACCATAGTAGCAACATTTAAATAAAAAATACTTCAGCAAAAACACAACACATGGCTCCATGGCAGTGCAGGCTTAAGAGGGTGGGTACTGTTACCATTTCATAATTTATTTTGGCATTTTGTTTGTATGGAAATGGTAACAGTTCCCACGTTCTTAAGCACTGAAAATAAAAGTAGAATATTTGAACTAATCACTTACTAGGCACGGAAAGGAAACTAATCTCTTACTTAGGAACACTTTTTATTACACACACACTACTATATACTTTGCTTGAACACTCGGTTAGAAAATCTCGGTTTGAAAAAGTCTGTTGTAAAACTCAAATTGACATAATTTACGATCTCGGGTCTATACGTAGCGAGAACCCAACGATACCGCGATTTAGAAATAACATAGCTTTTGGAGTGTCGCCATCTGTTATCAAAAATATAACATTAGGCGTAAACAATATAATTAAAGCTACCATTTCCCTGCTACAGAGTGAGCCAGATGGAAGGGCGGCTCCTGGAGCAGCACGGCGCCGGCGTCGGCAACCTCAGCGCCAAGATCGAGGCGGAGACGTCGCAGGTGTGGCGGCAGATCGGCATCATGCACGAACAGATCAAGGCCAGCAAGGGCACGCTAGACAAACTTAACGTGAGTCTATTCTGTATATTTGAACTATTCTTTAATATAAATTTCTTTTTAATTTTTGTATGGAGCTCAAGGCTATTTTATTTAGAAAAGTTATTTTAAAGGAAAAATAGCATTCAAAAATTTTCACTTGCGGCGAGGCTTGAACTCGCGTCTTTGGGTCGGTACCCCAACGTCTGTTCCAACTAGACTACGCAAGTACACGTCTCGTGCTGTGAAAACTTCCAATGCTATATTCTCCTCTGATTGTTTACGATTAAGGCTCGTTTAAGCGCCATCTATCTAACGCTACAGAAACAACTTTCCAGTTGTTTACACCTGCGTCGTAATGGTTAACTTTACAGTTAACTCATTACTAACGTAAGATGTCGCTTATTCCATTACTATAAATTTCTTTTTAATTTTTGTATGTAGCTCAAGGCTATTATATTTAGAAAATTTATTTTAAAGGAAAAATAGCATTCAAAATTCATTCGACCCAAAGACGCGAGTTCAAGCCTCGCCGCAAGTGAAAATTTTTGAATGCTATTTTTCCTTTAAAATAAATTTTCTATTCTTTAATTTTAAGGGTTCCGTATCTCAAAGGGTATAAAAGGAACCCTTATGAGATCACTTTGTTGTCTGTCCCGTCCGTCTGTCTGTCTGTTCGTCCGTCTGTCAAGTGTTAAATCATTAGTCCCGAGAAAACCGGGTAAATAAATAAATACTCGCCTGACCAGACTCTAAACGAGTTTTTTTCGAATAGATAAACTGTCGGTAAAACATCTGAGATACAGAGACTGCGCCTATTTAGATCTTCAGTACGAATTGTTCCGTTTTCAACGCTTAAACAATATTCATGAAGCGGGAGTTCGGAACATGCCGACGACACTTAAATTCGTCGCAAAATGTTATTGGACATGTTGCAGGACACGTTGCTACGTTCGTGCTGCAACACGTTGCAGCGACACGTACTCGTAATGTTGCACGTCATGTTGCGGGAATAAATGTCCTCTAGTGCAACGGACGGTGACAATTATTATGACCATGTAGTGGTAGATTACCCAAACGAGCACGAGAAACATTTTATCGATCGACAAAAAACCGTTTATTTTTCTCAAACGATAAGAAATAGAGACGGAACATATTTTTTTTATTCATGTACTTCTATACAATTTTGTATTTGTTCTTAGACAACAATCAATAATAATCCATCATACATTCTACACGCAGAGAGAAATTTTCTTACACTTTAACAGTTTATCTTGTAGACATGCTACTACTGATGGTCATTAACAACTCAATCCAAATCTACAAACGACCTAAACTACCCCTCACATTCCTTCAATTCCATTTCCATAACAATTTATTACCTCTACCTCTATGTAAATAATCGTACTTTAATAATTGATACAACATTTGACGGTGTCAGTTTTAATAACCATCGAGTTTAATTACTCCGCGGGGCAGTAACATCGCCACGCCACACGCGACCTCATGTCGGTCTGTCTGTCCGCAGGAACAAACCGAGCTCTATGTAAACAGCAGCACAACCACCATGGGAAAAGTCAACGACCAAGTAAGTCATTTTCAACTTAAAACCTTCCTAAATACGATTGTCTTTACATTAGATTACGTATTGACGCATTTAGTTAAATAACACGTCTTTGTCGCTTTATACTCGGTAAAGTAAATTGTACTGTTTGTTTGGAGATAGGTAGGTCTAGGTACTTACCTGGTATTTTTACACAGCCTTAGTTGGCATTTGGTCTGACATTTGCTGTGGATGGTTCGAAATGATAAAGAACTGGATGATTTCACCTTTACAAGGAAGGACGGTCTGAATGTGCCTTTAAATTAATGCAGCGATATTTTACGATATAACCGTCATTCGGTTGTTAATGGTGTCTTCAGAATGCCATTTATTATATGCATGTAGAGAGAGGTTGTTCGTTTGTCTGTGCGCAATCAAACGTTCACATCATATTTTGACGACCTCTGTAACGTGACTGCAATGCTGAAGGTTGCGGGTTCGATTCCCGCCGGGTGCAGGTATTTATGCCTAAAAATAAATATTTGTTTCTGGTCTGGGTGCCTCTCTATGTATAATATGTATGAAATTACAAAAGAAAAATTTTAAGTAAAATATCCTACCTATTAATTTAAGTAAAATAGCTACCTAGCTTGTGTTGCGGTGACTAGACAACTAATCACCGCAACACAAGCTAGGTAGATGGATAGGCCGCGGGGCTAGATGGCGCTGTATGTTGTTCACAGAATTTATTTATCTCTAAAACGGCGATTTAGATGTGTTTTTAAAGAAAAATGTGATTATAATTGTTATCGTATGTTAGGTGGGAAGCATATCGGACCGCATGGTCGCGTTGGGCGACGACTTCAACTACGCGCTCGGCAAGTTGACGCTGGTGACGCAGCAGTTCAGTCAGATCGCCTCCGGACTCTCCGACTCTCTCAACTCACTGAAGTCGGACCAACAACCCGCTAAACCTAACAAAGGTAACCATGGTTTCACTGCTCCTGCGCAATTCAAATACTTATTTTATGGTGTATACGTTATTTTGATTTATCTTGTAGGTAAATATTTTCTGGGCTTCCATACGATAAACCTGATTTTTTAATTTAAAACACATCGATATCGCGATCTATTTTTACTACTGGCACCATCTAGTGGCGCCAGTAGTAAAAATAAATGCTAACAACGTTGTCAAAGTTTTTTTTGTATACATAATGGTACGGAACCCTTCGTGCACGAGTCCCACTCGCACTTGGCCGGTTTTTTTACCTTTTCTGTGTACTCTACGAAGGTATTTTTTAACAGATGCCGGCCCCGGACCTCACAAGATAGCAAGTGAAGAATCAACGTCGTAATTCAACCAAATTATAACTAAAACATAGAATTATTTCAATTAACACTAAATCATAAGTTATTGCCATATTATGTAAAAAATAACTAAGCTGACTGAAATGTAATTAGGTATAAGTGATCAATAAAACTCTTTTCATAATTAACTTTTGCAAATATTTAATCTCTTTCATAATTGTGGATCTATATATTTATATTGTACAAGTTATATGATACAAGTATTTGTTTATCGTGGCACAACATCTTTCGTTGTGACACACTGGTGAATTGAGAAACCCAACAATATAAGTTAGTACAAACAACAAGGAATCAATCACTAAGTAAAATGGTGAAATAATCGTACTGTACAATCAGCCATACATGATTTCGTAATTATAGATCTTAAATAATAATTATACACACAAATTATTTGTCTCCCTTTACTTTTTGGTTATAATTAATTCAAAAATACAACCTCGTTTTACTATGTGCAATAAATATTAAATATAACAAACGAACGTTTTTACTAATATTACAAATGTGAAAGTTTGTGAGAATTGTTGTTACTCTTTAAAGCAGAAACTACTGAACCGTTTACGATGAAATTTGAGTGTGTAGACCTGGAATAACACATATAGTACGTTTTTTAATTTCAGACTATAATCTGACGTCTTGGTTCTTTGTATGTGACATTTTTCTTCAGGAAGACGTGTCAAACCGTAGTCGACAATTAAACAGACAGACACAGCGAAGTCTCAGTAATAGGGTTCCGTTTTTACCCTTTGGGTACGGAACCCTAAAAACTAAATTATATGCTACTTTTTATCCCGACAATTGCCAAAGGACTTACGCGGGTGAAATCGAGAGCGGATAGCTAGTCAATAATATTTTGATAAAAACCTGTGCTTTTACTATTTAATTGTTACGTTTATGCAATAGTATTTTATTTATTACGATTTATCCGAAAAATATTAACAGATCAAATTATGTATACCAGATAATATGTTAACATTAAATATTGGCTGCCTCGATATCGACCCTATGAACCCTAAGACTTGCGTACAGTCAGGAAACAAAAGTGCATATCCACAATTAAATTTTAAAATTGCTTTTAACTCAATCTAAACTTTAAAGTTCTGGTTCAAGAAAGTCTTCAGTTGGATTAAGTAACTATAGATTAAAGAACTCAACAGTGGATATGCACTTTTGTTACCGATTGTAAATATTTGAATCTATTTGAAGATGAAACCAGAATCCACTAACGGGTAAGCCTTAGTCACATTCGTTGTAGATTGAACAGCCTAAAATGGGACATCCGCATTACAAGTTCTAATAATTAATCATAATCAACATACAAAAAAAAACAAACATCATCAATACGGTAAACATTAAAAATGAACAAACGAAACTGAACACTATGCGAACCAGTCGCTATTTGTTTGAAACTTATCTACTTAGTAGGATATTTTGTTATTAACATTAGGAATGTATTCGTGTGATATAATGTACCATTCAGACGAGCCCTCATCTCAGTGGCAGTGGCGTACTACACACATACACACACAAATAGCACTTGAACATTTTATACATAATTTTATATGTATAGATGTATGTACACGAGTTAATTGTGCAGTCAAATACAAAACTGGATATTTACCGTAGAACACTCTGCGGTGGATATCCACTTTTATTAGTTGACTGAACATGCATATTACGATCAATGCAAAAAAATATATTTACAAAATTCTTAAATATAGGTGGATAAAAAGCACTTAATTTTCCACAACTCGCTCGTCAGTTTATTTGTGGAATTATATATAGAAACGTTGAAAAATAAATATAACACATGGCATTTTTTACAATAAAATTCATTACTACAAGTTTTGTCGAAATACATTTTAGATATTTCATTCACTTTTGGTGTTTATGACATATTAGAAATATTTGATAGTAAGAACAAATGTATATTCAAAGATATCCAATTCTAAACTTAATTCTCGGCTAATAATTATCTGGTGTGAAGTTCGCAAACCCGTAATAATGTATGTTATCATGTCAATAAATATAAAACGATTATCTAAGTAATTGAAGAAAAAAAGGAATCATTTGATTATCAGAGCGTCGTGCATGAAGCTCAGTTATTTCAACCCAAAAATAGTCTTACATCTATAATATTCAAAAGAACTGAAAACCGTAGGTGTAGCGAGTCTATAAAAGCTCAATGAACGACAACAAGCTCCCTATGTGATTACACTATGTTGTCCACGAGACAAACATTCTTAGCATTATTACAGAACAAAGTTTAAGGTCAGCTTGCAGAAGGATTCCGCGGTAGACGAGAAATATGTTAATTTTTATCTACTCACCTTCTGCAAATGGTTAAATCATGGTTTAAGCTTAGACGTCATTCTGTAATAAGAATCTCTGTCCGTGACATAAGCTGTACATCGGGTAGACGCGGCAAGAGGCAAGTGTGCTTGTGCGTTAATTAGTTTATACTTTACCAAAACAATTCGAACGTTTACCGCCTGCGCTTGCGTCGCCTCTACCCTATCTAAGCCACGCAGCGTTGAGCGTGATTGCAGGCCTAGTATCACCACAAAATATACCAATCGACATTGCTAGATTTTGTAGTCAAACACTGCAAGTACTCGCGTAATGTATTCAGTTTTAACGGCGAACTTCTGACCAATTCTAGATTTGCTGAAATAAATTGAAACATCCGTAAGGTCTTTTTGCATGCAATTAGCGACCCTAACAACTTTACGGAAGTTTCAATTTCCTTTAATAAGTGTACAATTATCTCAGACAATTGTCGTTAATTATGTGTCGTACATAACGCGGCACAGGCCTACTGCTAGAAGTAGTTAATTTTATAAATCCCTAACTAATCAAGTCTCAAGTGTAATATTGTGCCACATAAGCGATCTGGGATGCGATGGGATGTGTCAAGCTGTACGCAATGTATAGTTAAATCGGCTAAATACTGCCACAGCGGTGGCTGCCACGGAATACCTCTAATGGAATGTTAATTACGGGATAAATATTGTAAATTCCTGTAGAATACAAGGTTTTAAACCCTGTTTAATTTAGGTGTTATTTTCTCCTACTTGTCATATACAAAACGCTCGCCAATTTATGATTTCGTTCGCTTTGTACAATTAATTTCTACGATTCGCCAATTTGAGAACTAGAGCGAATATTTCTTTATGTATAAGTATTCTAAGTTTATAGTAAAGTTGTGGCCGGATATAAAGGTGATGTTTGTACCCTAACACCGCACACAATATCAGATACAGCGTTCGCGCATCGTCTTGGTTACTCCGAACATCGTGATGGAACTTACACAGGAAGACATACAACTATACACATCGGTTACAATTTATACGATACAAGTTGCCGAACTAAAGTAGGTTGGTACATAGAACTATTACGTACAGTTCAACTTTCGATTATTACATCTTATTATTTTCAAATGAAGTAGTATTAAGAGGAATCGGAGCTTAAATTGTCTTCAAAAACTTTATATCAAAACGATTTATGAAATGTGAAATGAAACGGAATAACAATTTCATCTGGAAAGTTACGATTTCGTTTCTCGTGCAAATTTTGGAAATAGATAGGCATCTACATAAACGTGTCTAAATCCGAATAACTCTATTAGGTATTGGAACAAAATATGATTTGAAAATTATATTGAATTTACATTTGTAAAGAAAATTCAACCTCCAGAAACCTCTTAACAGAAATATCTAGACAGTGCCAAAGAAATATTCTGAACGTGAATGAAATAAAAAGCAATACAAAAATGCGCGAGAGAGGAAGAGTCGTATCGGTCGGACATCGGTCCCCGTCTTTCGCAACTCGTATTTCCAGTTTCAGCAAATAATCCATGACCACCCCTTGAATTCGAGGCACTTACATGACCTTAACCGTAATGATATACAACTACAGACTAGTGGTACGACTGGGTATCGCGCGACGCGACACGACGCGGGAAGCGTCCAGAGACCCGTTGATACAACGGGCGTGACACATTTAAAGCTATGGACATGTTTCACATACTAATCGTTATAAATTCTAACCTAACACGGAGAAAGAAAGGAGCTATCGTAGACGTACAAAGTTCTTAACTATTAAACCTACATTCAGCTCTTAATTTACGTCTGTCCGTCGACCAGTGCGATTACATTCAAAATTTGTGTAGGAAAATGAGTGTACCGAATTCATAAAACGTCTAACGTGCCGCTCATTTAAACAAATAATTACGTGAACCGGTGGTTTATTCGAAAATATTTAATCAAGTGCACGAGTGTAAAATATTCAATCCATTCAACACGATTTCATCATCCCATGTATCGCTAACCTACACCGTTACTGTGGTAATGCAGAGACCGCGGCGCGCGGACACGCCGCACGCCCGCCGCCGCCCGGTGCGACCTATCCTCGTCCACGATTTATGTACAAATCGACGCATCGCAATAACAAAACAACATTTTAAGTATATATTTATATGTATGTATACTTTAAAACCGTCGTACATAATATCTATGTACAGATCAACGGGCTCAGTTTATTTATACTGAACGTATCGATAGGTGGGATGCTCGCGCGGTACTTCGCACTCGAGACTGTCCCGAGAAAGTTTTATCAATTCCTATAAAAGCTATATTACAAAGGGATCTTGGGTATTATGTCAATTACATGCTTCTGTAATGAACGGTGGGAAGGGGGTACAATCGTAAAGTAAATATGTATACTTTGATTAATGTTCTAATATTTAAGTAGGTCAAAAGTAATGGAAAAGTCAATGCATAAAATAAATACAGTAAATTTCTTTAAAAAAAAAATACCAAATGAAAATTTTGATTGAGATCATACATAAACATTACTTACTTACATAAGTTACAAACATTTAATTTTAATTGTATGTTTTGTTCATAATAGCATAATTTCTGTGGAACAACACAATGACAGTTATTGGCCACCACATGCAATTCCGCCTACCCTTGACCTGGATCCTCAAAGCTTAAAATGTTTAACTTAGGAAGTACCGCGCATCACTTTACAAAATATTAATCTTATGTACATATTGTCACTCGAAGATAAGAGTAGAACTAACATCTAAGTTCGGCCGTCACCACATCCTCACAGACCGATTAATTACAAGTCTTATTGACTTCAATACATTTATAAAGAACTGCAATCTAAACAAATTCTTTTCTACACGCTACATCTGTCAACGCACACCGCTATTCCCTTAAGATAATTGTGTACCGTGAACATAAGCGCATATTATCCATTGACAGATGTGCGGGACTCACTATCTCCCATAATAAGGCGGTGTTCCCCATCAAGAATGCATAGTGAGGAATATGTTTGTTACAACCAATAGAATCACTTGACTTTAGCATGAAACAAATCTATGGGTTCTCCCAAACACACTATGCATCCTTGGTGGAAACGGAGCCTTAACAAGCGATAGCATAATTAGACAAGATTCTGAATTGAACTGGAATTCGATTGTTGATGAGGTTCGTGTTCGGATGTGGATGGTTGGCCGGTGCACGGATACAAAAGGTGGTGGTTTACCTCCTAGTGCTCTTGGAGGAGGGGCGCGAGTGAGTGTGGGGGGTCGCGGCCCCCCCCCGCTCCTAACTGGAGCACGACGCCGCCGACACCGGCGACAGCGGCGAGTCCCGCGGGCAGCCCGACAGTGTTACCACTATCTGTAACAACATCAAAACATACGCTATTAAATGCCACTAGTTTTCTTTCACTGGGTTCATTCCGCACTTAGCCTCATAATTGGGCCATTTGAAGGCCTCAAGGCCCAACTGCAATGCAGAAGGTTGCAAGTTCAATTCCCACCGGGTGCAAGTATATATTTGTTCTGGTCTGGGTGTTTTCTATGCATCATATGTATGTTTTTACAAAAAAAAGTATATAATATGTAGTATATCCGTTGTCTAGTACCCATAGTACAAGCCCAGTGCCTAGTTTGAGCCTAGATTGCGCTGTGTGCAATGTCATGCAATATTTATTTATTGTACTTGACTTATAGTTTCCTCTAAACATTACTCCACGAAAAAGCGTAATTGGTGGCTTAGTTACCAAACCTAATTAATTGGCTATGTGGAGAAGCAGCGCTGGTTTTCCTCTCGACTAAGGGAACTGTCTCTCAAAGAGAACTCAACATTCTCAGACTGGAACTATGGGCCATCTCAACGCCTCAGTTTATAAACTGACAAATTATAAGAGGCCAGACAACAAATACAACCAGTTAAATTTTCCTTACAAACTTCATGCACAGCACATATCAATTTTATTTAGTTTTTGACAGATACCCAAACACAAAACCTGATCTATCTTTTTTTGCAATAAGTTTAGGTTTACCAGATTGACCTTTTAGCTTTAGGTAGGCACACATGAGAGCCTGTCCTGGCCTCTTTCAGAAACCCACTTGTCATGCTGAGAGAACAGGATTTTACGGACTAGCATAGTAACATAGAAGTTGTAAACAAGACATAAATTGAATAGGTAAATCCAATCCATCTTGTACAAACACATTATCTATACATATTAATATTCAATAAATTTATAGAGTAGGTATCTAACCTCTGACCTTTATTTTGGGCACTAAATCTTATGATCATAAAAAACAACGAATTTTTCCATTGTATCTTCCTTATTATTACATAGTGAGAATTGTTAAGATTAAAATGAAGATTCTATCTGAAATAATCTATTATTGTTGTAGCTTCTACAACAAAATAAGTGTCATGTCATCATTAAAAGAATAATTAATTCACTTCAGTAAATACTAATATATTAGTAATATAATATTATGAAGTTATGGACTGTGGCATGCAGTTTCATCTGAGTACGATTGGGCAGTCAATATCAGTATTTGATTATTTTTATTCAGATAAATACTCAAAATTTAAGGACTACTTAAACAACTAAGCAGTTGATCAACTCTTATTTCCTTACTAATTAAGAAGCTGCTCAGTTATTCACCAAGCCCTCAAATATTAAGTGATGTTTTAGTATTCAACCATGGGGTAAGGAAAAATGTAGCATAAACTTTTACCATATTTTAGCATGTATGTAGCTTTAAGCATATGTTACATCACAATTGGTTCAGTAATTCTTGAATGAAGGAATTACTATCACATAATAATAGTTATTTCTAAAAGGTTACCTTTCGGCTGCCTGCATGGTTTCGATGTTCACACAGCCAGATTCCTTGCCACGTTCCAAGGTTCAACTTGCCATCTGTGATTGGTATTGTCAACGATGATCCCAGGAAACATGCTTTCACATGTGCTGGCTGTATAGAAGAACAATATTTTTAGCAAATACAATATTATTCAATAGCAATTTATACTTAAAACCAGGAAACAATGCAAGAGAAGACTAAAGTCTGTACTTCAATGAATAATCAAGCTTAGGTCTCCTTGAAAAACTGTAAAAAATATGAAAAACTTTTGATTGCCAGGAGTAAAGACCTATGCAGTGGGAAACCCAATTTTTAGTTTCGAGTAAATTGTTAGACCCTCCTTTGCAAATAAAGTAGGTAATATATCCAAATGTAGTAATTTCTAACATTACTAACATTTCTCTGGAAATTAATGTTTGTAATGGGTATGGTAATAAGTCTCAACAATCATGCAACCTTCAGTTACATATTGACATTAATGTGTTAATAGATTCAGGTAGAAAACAAGTCTAAAATCCATGGGCATATATAACATATGCCGTGTGGTAATTTAGTGTGAACTCTACTCTCTATTTACTTAGGTACCTATTTGCAGCCTTTTTTACATGTTCTAACTAAAGTAGTAACAAAAACAACTGAATGTTGACATTCCATATTGTAACTTTGAAATTTTAATGTATTTGACAAGCCATTGTCATTGATGTTAATTTTAACAAAACAAAAGGTAGGTAAGGTGTTAGCACTGACCATGTCATCAGGTCCTTCACAGGAGTGGCGGTAAGGGAGCCCCTCCGGCACGATCTTGTTGAGCATCATCTCCATATCATCTCTAACATCTGGGTCCCAACTCTCATTGAGCGCGAGACTCGCCGAAGTATGCAGTACTGAAAACAATGTTCACTGATCAGCTGGTTAGCTCATACCGCGACAAGCTTCTTCACCAAGACCTACATAACATACGTTTAGAAATATTACGACCCGTGAGTTCGTAAGGTTATCGTAATCACACGATATAATGTAGGGCAAATATGACAAGTGAGGGTGCAACATCGGCGGCAAGCTGGTGTACTCACTCTGGATGTGGCAGAGGCCGACCGCGAACTGAGATAGCTCCGGCACCTGCTTGAGGATCTCCTCCGTGACCAGGTGCACGCCCCGGTGCTGCGGTCTCAAGTTCAGTTTCCGTTGAAACCACGCGGATCCAATCTGAATTCCTCGATTCGAGGCCATGTTTAATTTTTTAAAACGCTACAGAGTGACCGCAAGAACACAAACGATCTTACACAACATCACTTATAACAGCCTTTACGAGAATTATACCACAATTATCATAAAAGATTCATCTTCGATCTTTGAATAGTAATAAATATACGGAGGTTAGAAGACAGATTCGACACCCTATTTTCTGCGGGAAAGTGAAACAGTCGTCAAACGAAAGAGATAAATATACTAATGTTGGCAGAGAGAAAAAAAAAACTTTTTCATTCATGATCACAAAAATCGACAAACGTTTGTAAAAGTGCTTTTATGATAAAATTATCATTTTCCATTCATTAAAATCAATGTTTTTAAAGTTTTTATGATTATTTTACCGAACAACTCACAGAAAAACAGAAAATAAATCATTGGATCCCATTAAAATCTCATGTCGATACGATTTAAGCGTACAGTATCCGAACGCTTTTTTCATCTTTTGATGTGACAACATTTACTAGCATTAGGGCTCAGGGGTGGCGCGGGAAATTTAAAATTTACTGCAGTATGTACTCCTCTTCCTACTCGTAATACTTTATGAAAACGTAAATAATGTACTGATCGAATAATGAATAACGTTGAATGTAACATGACAAAATTTGGGTCAATTTATATAGGTATTTTAAAGAATTCAGTGCAAAGAGATAGGTACCTAGATACTTATTATTAAACTCTACACTGAAATTCTCCCTATAGTTTTGTATAGGAGTGCCAATGAGAGTGGCAACTAGTAGGTACCTACTAATTTGTACAGTCCTAGGTGTGGCAAACCACTCCTAAGAATTGGGTAAATTAGTTTGTACTACAAGTTAATTCATTCGGGACGTGTGCTACGTTGTTTTACTTTTGTTTTAAATTAAATTAACCCTAAGAATGGATGGTTTCGTAATAGAAGAACCAGAATGGCTCGAGTCCGCGGTAGTGGGCGAAATTCGGTTGTGGCAGCTGATGTTTATTTGTTTAGCATGTCTCGCAACCCTGAGTACGTAAATAAATAACTACCTACCTACTTGACTATGCACTTATCTTTTTAATTTGGCACTTCTGCTCTAATTCTTTTAGCAATCAATAATTTTAACGTGGTTTGGTAACTTGGGGGCCGGTTGCCTTTAATCACCATTGAAAGGACCTCTCTACCTACGTAGTATAGAAGGAACTAAAGTAAAACTCCTTCCTACTTTCATATGAGGGTACTTTTCAGTTGTAATGATTTGTTGCTGTTTCCGGTTCCGCATTCCACGCACCAAGCAACAGATCGAGGCGGACTACCAACGTCGGAAGATCACGACCAAGTTCCGACATGAGCTCGAAACAATACACGACTCCAAAATGGATGCGATGTCATTGAAAGACGGTAAGCAATCGTATACTTACCTAACCCATGCTATCAAATCAAGTAACTTTAAAGGGGTTAATGAATCGATTATTTTCAAAATTTAAGTAATAACTCCCATCTTAATGCGCAATGGGGTAATATAGCGCGGGTTTGGTCCCCGATAAAAAGATAGAGCGCATATGCATTTATTTACTATCCTTTATCAATGGACCATTTATCCCATCATTATAATTTAAAGTTGATTCTTACGAGTAATTTAACCAGAATTTACTTGCAACAAGACATTGTACGTATTTGCTTATCTGACGTTCGTGAGATAAGATGCTTAAAAGATAAAATCTAGCATATTTGTATACGCATTGTCACTCTCAGGTAGGTAACATTTCCTACTGTCTGTAAAGCTTTGGAGATACTTCACGAGAAATCGAGCCAGATGGAAACTCAACAGGGATCCCAGCCGAGCTCTATCGTCTCGCAACAACCAAGTGAGTAACCTTTTTAAACTCACACGATTTCCGTCTATATTAATTTTTAGAACTTCGGTCGACGTTTCGGCAGCCGGTGTTACACCGGCTGTAGTCCCGAGAAGACATAGATCCCGTGTGTCTTCTCGGGACCACGGCCGGTAAGGTTAAGGGCTTAAGAGACCTAGTTTTATATGTTTAAGGTGTGCCTATGTTTAATTTATTTTTCATAATAGCATAGATGTCACTTTTCCTTATTGTACGCATGTATGTACCTTAACAGTAGTTATAACATCGGAAGTAAAACAGAATCAATAAAGCTTTTGACGTTTTAATCGTCTTTCATCGACTGCATCTCAGCGCCCGCAGGGATACTCATTTCATTTTTATGATGGACGTAACAATATTACTTTTCTAAGTGAACGCTACCCGTTCACTTAGAAAAGTCATTAACCCAGAACTTTTATAGCCCTATTAATAAACGTGAAGTAGGTAAGGTCGCAGTAATTTACCACTTTTTGTTTCTGTCTGTGTTCTTGTCACGGAATAAAAAAAAATATCTCAATCGGTCAAGTAATCGGTGAACATCCCTAAAAAAAACGCGACTAATTGAGAACCTCCTCCTTTTTTTGGTAGTCGGTTAAAAAGACTAAGCATGTTTTCACTACCCCAAGCTTACTCCACTTTTTTTAATAAGGCCTAGTCTTTCTTTACCTATGATAGGGAGCAACAAACTATTTTTTTAATTCAGCAAGGTTAGTCAGACAACAACGATCGACTTGACATGTCTTTCCGACAATAGCCTTTCCGACATCGGTATCGGACCGAAGCTGAATAGCTTTGCTAGATTAAAAAAATCGCATGTAAATACGCCTACAGACCGGAGTGAAGGATTCTAGAGTAGGTACAAAGACTTAACATTTAAAAAAGAACACCATCGGGATCATAGTATAATAATTATGTAACGTACCCTAGGTAGCTGCATACCAAGTTTAATCATCGCAATCGGTTCTGTAGTTTTTGCGTAAAAAGGTATAGTAGGCGGCAGATTAGTTGAAACAAAATGGCGGATGCGCAAAAGTCGATTTTTCATAGAAAGCGCATGTAAAATGTACTGCGCGAACTTTCCCCTTCCACGACAAAACTTTTCAACTTTCGTGCCGGTCACTATAACAAACATACTAATTTACTAACACAAACCCTTTTTCACGTTGATAATATTAGTACCTAGGATCAGTCAAAAATAATCTAATTGTATTATTTGTTCAGGTTCATTGGAAGGTTTCCAAGGCGAAGGCAACCAGCAGAAGCCAGAGCCGCAGGCGTCAGGGATGAGCTTCGTGAAGTTCGCTTCCAAAGTAGCGACGTTGTCTAAGCTCGCGCAACCGAAGTCACCCACCTCGCCCTCACCCACTTCCACAGCTGACCAGAATAAAATGGACTTCTAAAAGAAGTCACAACGAGCTCTGTTATGTCTTGCTAGATGTCTCCAAGATCTCGTAATATTTAAAAAAAAAAACCGGTCAAGTGCGTGCTGATTCGTGCGTCTAATCCTGTGAAACTACCCTGACATATTTAAGATTGTAGGCAACTCACCAACATGCGAGATTGTTAGTATTATGAGTAGCCTCCTAAGTCTGATAAGATCGTGGGCAACTCACGAACGTGTGAGATTGCTAAGAAGTATGTGAGTTGCCTCCTAAGCCTCCTGAACATATTATTCGTTTCGTTCCATTGTCTCAAATTATCGCGTTTGTTGCACTAAATATTTATCTTCTTATTTTTAGTATTTGTTGTTATAGCGCCAACAGAAATACATCTACTATGAAAATTTCAACTATCTAGCTTTCAAGGTTAATAAGGCACTGCTAGGCAGTATCTGCCTGGTGACAGAGAGACCGACGGATCGTGGAGTCTTAGTAAAGGTTTCTTGGCGCCATTTAGCGAGCGATTAGAAATACAGGAAAATAATTACCTTCACTATGTATACTCTAGAGTAGATATTAAAATCTAGTAAGTCTATACCTAAATATGAATACAGGATCTCACCTTATCAATAAATAAATAAATACAAAACTGCATTAAGTTTTCTTTAATCTAGAAAATAAAAAATACAGGGCGACTTTTAATCACAAGGATAATTACATATTCACAGTTAACATCCGGCAATCATCATATTAAAGAGTGACAGTAAAAACAATGATCGAACCTAAAGCAACATTAAACTTACACATTTATAATACATAAATAATACATCTTGCAAATAAAAAATTACATAAATTCAAGTTAGCTATAATATTTTAATTAAATAGTTAAAATTGTCCCTACGTGATTGTATTCGTTTAGTTTTCATGCTAACGTTACCAAAGTCGCTCAATGGTTTGTCATAAAGACCGCTTACTCATCTCATCGTACTTGACTTAGCGAATTATATTAATAAATTTTATTTAGATATATCTGACAAACTCCAAACCTTACAATTTTGGTAGCCTTCATCTTTCAGTCCATGACTCGATACTCGATACAAACGTCCCACCGTCTCTCCCAAACACGATAATTAACGTATCTTACAAGCTAATAATGTCCCATCGTAATCTACTATCTGATGACGAATTCATAATTCTATTGCTCATTATAAATGTACGCTCAGTATTGTTATCGATCATTGAGCAAATCCATATCGGAGACGACATCAAAGTTTATCGGAGGAAGTGGCGATGTAAGAAATAGGTATTACTATAAATCAAATAACAGTTAAATTTTTAAATTTCACACTATTTGTTGACATAGTTACATTTTTCCCGGGTTTTAATCGCGTATTATTCCCTCGCGACCAATACCAACATGGTTGAAACGGAGAGGTAAGAAAATAAATAATAATAGGCGATTAAGACCCGGGAAAATGTAACTATACGAGCAACAGATGTTTAAATTAAATGCATTAGTAATTTGATAAAACTATAGTTGGGTTTGCACTTAATATTTAGATACGTAGTGTCGCGTATCGCGCTCTAAACTAGCGATCTATTGGAAGCGGACCGGCAGCCCGAGATAACTCAACCATCGTAAATAAGGCCATTACAATTTGTTCGTTTTCAGGCCCTCAAGGAATGAGGGACCTCCTATTGAAGAAACAACTATACACTTACATATTAATTGAATCGGACCTACCTAAAAAGTAAAACAGAACATACATGTCAATGTTCCGATATATTGCTATCATCCAACTAAAAGAGTCATGTAATAAAATTAACAATATATGTATAATAATTATAATTCGTACGAGTTTGTGCATTTATTCTGTTACATAATTATTTCGAGTGATATACATTTTTACAATCCTGTTAACCGAAAATATATAGGCTACGCTTTATAATAAATACATTTTGACTAATCAGGAATTGGCATTTAAATAACTTACAATGGGAGAAGGTACCGTAACGTAAGCTACAATATAGTTCGCTCTCGATGGACATTGCTTGCGGCGCGAGCGCGGGCTCTGGAAGCGGGAAGCCTCACATCGCCTCCGCTAATACCCTATCATATAACTCTCATAATTCACAATAAGCATCATTTTGTTATCAACAATATTTATGTACTACGACAACATTATTTTATCAATTTCACACTAGGCTCGAAGCCTCGACCACTAATACTTCAACTCGGAATACAATGTGCACATTCACTCATGTTATTGAAAATGTCCACCGTCAGTGAATAAATATTGAGCATTATTTTGTGAATTTGGCATACGTTTTACACGAGACGCAACGTCTACAATTAAATTGGGAAGTAAGTACTTTGTGACTTTCGTGATTAAATTAAGGAGAAAAGTATTGTCGTAATCGTAACAATAAATATGATATACGAAATGTATGACATTTTAAATACATGATATAGTTAGGTACGCACATTGTAGTAGCATGTCACGAGGCGCGGGCACGGGCCCGAGCACGGGGCACGAGCACGGGGCACGAAGCACGGGCACAGGGCACGGGCGGTCGGTCACACGTGCGAGACGGGTAGCGAGAGCAACGCGTTAGTTGAAACGATTGGATATCAAATGTTAGAATGAACATTACAGTAAGCTGGTCGGTATGTCGGAGCTCGACGCACGAAGCGCACGACGCACTGCGCACGGTGCGCACGACACACGACGCACGGTGCGCACGTCCGGTCGACTGCTACACTCGGCGCCTAGCTCCCGCCGCGCAACACTCAATCTCGTCTTATAAATGTTCTTCCCCTGTGAAATGATACGATATATTACGTAAAATTACTATAGTTACTATAATAGGTACTTAAAGTCTTTTAAACTAGAAAACGTTGTAACTTTCTAAAAAATCATAATGATGCCGGATAGATGGCTACCATTAGGTCCTCAGTCCTCACGTATGCAGGTGTCAGGGCTCACATTTGCACTTGATGTGGTAGTGCAGGTAGTGGTACACTCACGTGATAGTCTTGCGGTCGGTGGGGCGCGCGCTGGGCTGCGGCCGCGCGCGGTTGAGCACCTTGAGCAGGTCGCCGGCCTTGGCGCGCATGCGGGAGTGCACGTACACCTTGGAGCACTTGATGTGGTAGTGCAGGTAGTCGCGGAACATGTGCAACAGGTCGATGGTGTTGTCGCGCGCCGCGGCGCACGTGTGCCGCGGGAACAGCACTACTCACACAGAGAACACTACTATTGAAACACACACACAGTTATAGCTACATTAACATTTAAAAAATGCTGAGTTAACGTCTAAATGGCCTCATTACCAACGAACTCAGAACATAATTATATGTGTCGGGGCTTCTACCTTGTATAGTGGTAGTACCTCCAAGTTATAGTTACACCAAACCACGTTGTTATTATGAAAAGGTATTTATTGAATCGTACAACCTATGTTAGGTACGCTAGGCGTTCATGTTACGACCGACTCATATTTGGTCAAAGTAAGTAAAGTGCTGTACGTGCAATATTGGCTCTTACATGCTCCCGAGGGAAAGATAAAGTAGTAAAAAATACAATACAAAAATATAAAAGACATTCAAGCAATTAACAAAAGTAAGCAATGTAAGTACTAAGTACAATATAAAATGAATCATTGTTTATAAAGTAAAATCATAGTGTGAATCCCGTGTGAGCCGACGGTTTCAGATTTTCAGCGCGGGGGACATGTCCTGTAGTTCGATCTCTTCAGATTTCACTGTAGCTGGACCAACGGCAGGAACGGTCCTCGATCGCCATATTATGATGGAGGCGGCGATTCCTCCCACCAGCAATAGTGTGCTGATAGTGTAGTTGCCGATGTCGTGGACGGTTATGTCACTCGGTAGGTGCTCTCCTCTCTTCTGTGCTGTTATCTGGTCATCCAGTAACAAGTGTTCGTTGCTTAGATTCAATTTAGTTAAAATTATGTTTTTGTGTTTGTAGGTTTCCAGCATATCGTTTGGAATGTCTTCTCTTTCCCAAAACTGTGACAAGTTGTCTAGTTCCGAAAGAGTGACGTGACAGTTATACTGTTTTTTAGTAGATCCACATAGTATCCAGCCCAGCTTTGTCTGTTGAGCTAGTAGCGCGTGGTTGCTGTGTTTACGTACTCCTTCTACGATGACGTCAGAGTAGATATCTGCACCCAGAAGGAGATCGATAGGCCCGGAGATGTTGAAACTTGGATCGGCTAACTCGATGTTATCTAGCAGCGTCCAGTTGATTATGTCAAATGATTGATTGGGCAAGTTGTTTATCAGTTTACGCATTATCAATGCCTCAGTTTGGAATGTGTAATCTGAGTAGATTGATTTGCATTCGAGTTTAATCATCCCCTTGCTAGTACCCATAATGGTTCCGACCCCAGTCACAGAGGCGTTTAGTTTGCTCCGCGGCAAGTTCAGTCGCTGAGCGGCGTTTTCTGTGATCAAGGATACTTGAGAACCTTGATCCAGTAACGCACGAAGTGTGACGTAATCACCTTCTTTGTTTTTGACTCTAAGTTGAAGAGTGGTTAGGAGTATCTCTTGTTCACCACTTAGGTGATTGGATGACATCTCCGAGTTTGAAGTTGGCTTTGACTGAGGTCTCTTTATTAGGGTGTCGTCATGTAAAGCCGTATGGTGCTTGTAGTTACAATTTCGGCAACGTTGTTTCGAATTACATTTTTCTTTGTGGTGATATAGACAATTCTTGCAAATGTTCATTTGATTCACCGTTTTGTTTCGAGTTGCGACATCCATACTCAGGAATGTTGGACATTGCCACAGCACGTGTTCGTTTTTGCATAGTGGGCAAGTTCGAAGTGAAGCATGGTAGGTATTTGTTCGTTTTTCAGATTTATTACTGTTCGTTGATTTGTAATTCGAGTAGTTGATATAACTTTTAGTTGGAATATTCTTCGAATATGTTTGTTTTTGGCCTTGCTTTTTAAAGCGGGATCCTGCTAACGAGTTGAACCTTTCTTCCAGGTAGTTGAGAAATTCCTCCAAGTCTGGTAGTTCAGTAGATTGTTTGACTGATAGCAGGTAGTCATTGTCAGTGACGTCATCCAACTTTGCTTGTAATAAGTATACGATAACGCTTGAATATCTAGGCCCAGATTTTTCAAGCCGTTTAAACATTCTCTCGTGGTATCGTGGATCCTTTTCAAGTTAGCCAAATTCGCATTGTCGATGGCGGGTTGGTTGAGGAGGGTGTCCATGTATGACTTGAAAAGTATTCGCTTGTCGTCGTAGCGCTGCTGTATAATCTGCAAGCATGACTCGTAGTTAGCTGAACTCACGGGGAGATGTTTTATTAGTTTTTCCGCTTCACCTCGCAATTTAGACTTCAAGAATTTCATTTTTTGTGCGTTATTGAGCGTCGGGTTGTCGTGGATGGTTTCTAAGAATAGATCTCGAAACGACTCCCAGTTGTTGTAGTCCCCGTCGAAAAAGGGAACTTCGATTCTTGGGTTAGTTTTCTCGTAGTGAGCGGTATTGAACATTTTTTTTGTTAATTTCATCTTTTAGATGATCGTAGGTTTTTTCCCAGTAGCTAAATGTTTTGTCGTACTCCTGGTCGCTACCTTGCAACTCGTAGTTTAACTGCCAGTGAGTTTTGTCGATACAATCCCATTTAGATCGCAGTATACGTAGTTGTTCTTGAAGTTGCCATTCGCCCTTCAAGTCATCTACCTGGATTTTGGAAATTGTTCGTTCTAAGGCGTTGAAGTTACAGGTTTGAGTCCGAAAGAGTTTCGATAGCTGGTCGTCCGCATCCTCGGGGACATTTAGATGTAATCCCGTGGTGTCGAACTGCATCGTTTCGTTTTGGTTTGAAGTTCCAGCTGTAGGTTCCGGGATCTTCTGACCGTCATGTTCCGGTGCTTTTGTTTCAGTTAGAAAATGATCTCGGAGTTGAGTCATTGCATGATAAGTTTCTTCATACAACGTTGAAGTTATGTTGAAGACTTCTTTTTGAAAGTATTCGTGGTCGGCATTTGTCGGCTCGAACTTGTTTAGGATGTCGTTATTCGTACGAAACTCATCCCAGTGTGATTGTAACGCATCTAGGCGTATGTTAAGGTAAACTACAGTTTTTCTAGCCGCAGAATCCTTTTTGTAGTTAGTATGGATAGTTTTGATTTGCTCGTAGCTATGTTGCTGTTTTTTCAGCAGCTCGGCGAATTCTTCAGACATTGTTGTCATTGTTGTTCGTGGCTGGCGCGTAGTTGTAGTGATTCACGTAGATAGTGTTCACTGTTGTTGTTTGTAGCAGTAGAAGTAGGTAATCTCTGCTAGGTCGCTGGTGGCGCTTAATGCAGCCCTCCCGAATTACGTAATGTGCACCTTCTCAACTCAAATGGGGGATGCCGCTGGTGGCAAGCCACTTAAGCCGATTTGCTAACGTAACCAAGAAAAACCACACGAAGCACTGCCAAAATATCGAAGGACCAAAAAACCGTGTCGGGGCTTCTACCTTGTATAGTGGTAGTACCTCCAAGTTATAGTTATAGTTACACCAAACGACGTTGTTATTATGAAAAGGTATTTATTGAATCGTACAACCTATGTTAGGTACGCTAGGCGTTCATGTTACGACTGACTCATATTTGGTCAAAGTAAGTAAAGTGCTGTACGTGCAATATTGGCTCGTACAATATGGAAGTCTAAATTATTTGAAAACATGTTCCACGGAAATTGCGACTTTTGAGGGGTAACGTAAAAATGAGGTCTAAATCGCCGAACAGTCTGTCACTAGTCATTTTGTTGTGCTGTCGCTCTGCTTTAATAATAAATAATAATAAATCGTCGGTTTTATGGCATAAAAATGGTCTACTTTGTGGTTAAATGGTGTAGAAAAACGAAGGAAACATCAAAAATTAATACCGGAGTTACTAATCACAGGTAAGTGAAATAATTTCGTGCTTTGGTAAAAATATAGTGGATGGTTTTATGCTACCAATAGCCAGTTTTCAATGCGAAAGTATTATTTAAATTAGGTATACAATATTATCTACTTTCGAGTTAGTTTTAATTCTACAAATGCCAGTAGAAATGTTATATTTCGTGTATAACTCACCGAACGTGACGTAACTGATATTGTCCCCGACGCGAGCGTCCGTGTCCACCAGCTCTAGAGGCGGCTCCTTGTGAGAGAACAGCACCTGGAATGGAGATTGATTAATTAAACACTCGCTTTATCACTATGAAAAACAGTCAAGCGTCGAGCAACATGCTCCGACTACATCAAATCGCAGGAACACAACGTCAGCGCGAGTGATGATATTATGGTCTAAAATATAGCACGCTATATAGCTCATCTAGAAGAAGTAAGACGGCAGTGAAATAAGATGAAACACGAGTTTTCCTTACTGCACCGGTCTGCATCCCGTGACTGCACCGGTCAACGTATCGAAACAAATCTGTCAGTCAGCTTTGCGCTACGAGGAAATTAGGTTGGTGGGTGGTAACAAGCCGCGGCCAATGCCATTTTAAATCTTACACAGCATAATTCGTTTTCTACTAATTTATCCAAGCAAACAAACTGATTATAAGACATATATATTGTATGTACCTGCGGCGCCGTGTGCGAGGCTCTCCGGCCCTCCTTGAGCTCCTGCATGAACACCTTGCCGATGACCATGTCGTCCTCGTGCCGGAACACCGTGGAGAACACCACCGTCACGCGGTCCGTCTGCGCCTCCACGTAGCTGGGGATATATCACAAACGTTAGCAACTCATTTATGGGGGGGGCGGTGGTGGTCTATGGTAGATACACCGACTCTCTTTCCGAGAGTCGTGGGTTCGAATCCACGCCGACCGCGCACCAATGCTTTTTCTTTAAGAAAAAGTTATGTGGGCTAATAACATCGCTCTAACGGTGAAGGAAAACTTTGTGGGGAAACCGACATGTCCTAGGACACCACGGTCCGAAGGCATGGGATTTTCGCCAATCCGGAGTAGGCTCTCGTGGCATCTTACTGCTTAACCCGTCTAAGAAATCACGTACAATGGCCCAATTGTGAGGCTAAGTGCGGAAAAGGCCCGCGAAACTAACTCATCTATGACGGTTCCTCGATCTCAAGGAAACAACCCTCATACAACTGAACTAACAATATATGTTATAGCGTCCCCACTTGGCGGCCAACATAGACTTGCAAGCGAGGTCCGCTGTACCGTCAGGTCACTCCCAGGAGCGACCGTCCGGGATCAGTTATAGACCGATCGTGTTCCCAAACGCTAGTGTTCGGCTTTCTTAAGGAGAGCTGCCTTGTGTCCAAGCGACACTACCTGCTGTCCGGACAGATACCGGAGCTATAAAGCCGCTCACCACTCGCACCTTAGAAAGGAGTTTGGGACAACCTCGCTGAGGTTACCACATCTCCAGTGTGGTACCGGAGCTGTTTTGGCGCTCACTTTCTGGCAAGAAAACAAGGAACCAGGGTCTTAAGAGGACAGTCTCCATTCTCTTTCTCCATACAAACGTAGTTTACATTTTCCTCCCTGGATAAAGACATTAGAGCAAATATGTTTATGCCATAAAACCTATATCTGTCATGACAATGCATCTACCTTTTTATTTTTTTTTTAATTTTCTAATTAAAATAATAATAAAAAATAATAAAACGAAAAAAATAAAAAGGTAGATGCATAGATGACAGATAGATATATATGGCATAAACATATTTGCTCTAATGTCTTTATCCAGGGAGGAAAATGTAAACTACGTTTTTATGGAGAAAGAGAATGGAGACTATCCTCTTAACATAGGCCGACTATTCATTCATAGGTAATAAACACACATCATCATACCAGTCCCAGGACTTACAATACTGGGACGTAGGCCTCGCCTATAGATTTCCTGAGCTATCGTAACCCGTTTGCCGAAACGTCAAGGTAATTATAATCCATACGTATTTACAATGTGATCTAGACCCAAAGTTCTAATGATAATCTATATCCTATTTCAGAACTTTAGATTAAAAAGTTAAACAGAGAACTGTCAATATTAATGGAAAAGGTAAATAAAGTGCTGTCACTATGTCAAATTTTTGTTTACCTTTTTGATCTAAGTTCCTGAATTTAAATAAAAAATAGTATATTATGCAACTAGTGAATAAAGGACGGATTTAAAGCGGGGGCAATAGATGAATTACGAGCAAGTGAAGTATTCTAACGACTGAATCACGACCGTAGGGCAGTGATTCATGATGATTCAAGTGTTAGATGAAAGATACTAACAGAGTCTCATCCTGGCGGTAGTTGATGACGGCCCGCTGGTGCGTGAGGTCGCCGTCTTCCTGCAGACGGAAGTAGCGCTCGAACACGGAGGCGAAGCAGTTCCTCTTGAGCAGCCCCACTTGCTTCACGATCTCCTCCCAATTCTCGGGGATGGTCTCGAGGTCGAGTAGTACGGAGATGTTGTAGCCTGGAACCGGGCCATTAAGTGTTCATTAAGGGGACAGTAGGTAGACTCTTTTCTCCATACAAACTTTACAAACGTAATCGACTGTTTCCTCCCTGGATAAATATATTAGGAAAAAAATGTTTATGCCATAAGTCCTATATCAGCCATGACCATGCCCCTAAGTTTTGTTTTTTTTTCATTTTCTCATTTTTCTAAATTATATTTCTATTCTAATTAGAAAATGAAAACAAAAAATAAAACGTAGGGGCATAGTCGTGGCAGATATAGGTTTTATGGCATAAACATATTCGCTCTAATGTCTTAATCCAGGTAGGAAACAGTCGACCACATTTGTATGGAGAAAGAGTAGGTAGACTGTCCTCTTAATGGATAAAATTGAAGGATTATAACACAGCGCAATCTAGCCCATAGTGCTTAGTTTGGCTAAGCACTATGGGTGGGTACAAGACAACGGATATAGTAGGTACATATTAAACTTTTTTTTGTAAGCTATACTAATATTATAAGGAGGAAAGATTTGTATTTTTGTGTGTATGTGTGTCTGTATGTTTGTAATGAATAAACTCAAAAACGACTGGACCGATTTATAAAATTCTTTCACTATTAGAAAGCTACATTCGCCCTGAGTAACATAGGCTACTCTTGATCCCGATATTCACACGGGATTGGGACCTACGCGGGTGAAACGGAACGCAGAGTTAGTATAATATATACATGATACATAAAAAACACCCAGACCAGAAACCAATATTTATTTTTTAGCATAAATACTTATGCATGTATGTACGTATGGAAAAGTGACTTCATCTTGTTTCTAAGTTAGTGCGTAGAGTTCGCATCGATTTAAATATCCAATAAAGCCATAACAGTAACAAGGAATCGAAGGGTCGTTAAGGATAATATATTTACGAGTACAACAACAATATTTTGAGGATAAACGATGGGTTTCGTCACGACACGGCAATGAATGAATTCAGTCACGGAATATAAATTCAAACTCATTTTACTTAATTAAGTTTCATAGCTTAATTGTTCACTTATTAACATATTAGCTGCGCCACGCTGTTTTACCCACTTTTAGAGGAGATTGGGAGGTAGATAGTTAGGCAACCATAGCTAAATAAAGTATAGCATAATACTAGTAAAAAAAAAACCGGCCAAGTGCGAGTCGGACTCGCGCACAAAGGGTTCCGTACCATTATCTATACAACAGATTTTGTTTTGAAAGGTAAATTGTGGTTTACGATTTATGACGTTTAAAAAAAACTACTTAATAGATCTCGTTCAAACCAATTTTCGTTGGAAGTTTGCATAGTAATGTACATCATATATAATTTTTACTTTTATCATTCCATTATTTTAGAAGTTACAGGGGGGGGGACACACATTTTACCACTTTGGGAGCGTCTCTCGCGCAAACTATTAGGTTTAGAAGAAAATGATATTAGAAACCTCAATATCATTTTTGAAGACCTATCCATAGATACCCCACATGTATAGGTTTGATGAAAAAAAATTTGTTGAGTTTCAGTTTTAAGTATGGGGAACCCCAAAAATTTGGTACTTTTTTATAAATTTGTGTGAAAATCTAAATGCGGTTCATTGAATACATCTACTTACCAAGTTTCAACAGTATAGCTTTTATAGTTTCGGAAAAAAGTGGCTGTGACATACGGACGGACGGACAGACAGACAGACAGACATGACGAATCTATAAGGGTTCCGTTTTTTGCCATTTGGCTACGGAACCCTAAAAAGAAATGCAGATTCCAGCAAGTAATCGAGTGTGTTTCTTACTCCTTTCCGCAAAAACTACTAAACCGATTCTCAAGGAAATGAAATTGGGGTATGCATGCAGATGCAGCTGCTGGGGATCTGGATTAACTTAGGCTACTATGTATTCCCCGGGATCAGGAATTACGCGGTCGAAACCGCGGTGCGCTGCTAGTAAATAACGAGTTTAGACGTTTTTAGAGCTGATAGACAGACCCCTTGAATTGTCATTAAAAGTGTAAATTATTATCGCTTCCGCCCTTGGAAAGCATGTGATCTATATATATCTGCAATCAGTTGAAAGGACGAGGACCTATGGGCGTTATAGAGGTCTTAGGGTCAAGAGGTCAAAAACATCGAATGTTTATTTAAAACATAAGCCGGTACCTTATCGAAGGCAACAACACGGAGCGCACATTTAGGATGATGGATAAATCAAATAATAATCTGAGGGGACGTTTTAATTCAATAGAGGTGACACAGATAACTCGCAAAGCCGTGTAATTTGATCAAATTCAAAACTTCAACTCAAGGACTTAAAATGGAGTTTACTTTACGAAGTATCCTTTTACATTTTGATTTAAGTCTAATATACAATATGGAGCGCAGCATTTCGAGTGTTAAATTGATGGAAGAAAATTTAGAAACACAGAACTGCTTTCTTACAAAAATCGTGGTTGGGCCACATAGCCCTACTAAAGTGGGACAGGGCGATGCACGTCTCCCGATTGCCAGTTAAGTCTTGGTTGAAAATCACCACTGACTGGATCCCAAACTTTACGAGGCGCTTAGACCAAAAGCGGAGATGGCGTGACGAGGTCAAAAAATATAAGCATGCGTGGCGACCCATTAGTCTAAAATACACCCGAATTGAATAAGTTGAAGGGAGTTGGAGGAACAGCAGTGGGACAATTCTAATATAATATGTTAATACAACAACAAAAAAACATAGTGAATTTCATCTTACAAATTCCGACCTTAAGGAAATATTATATAACCGAAGATTAGCGAATTTTGTAAAGAATCTAAGCGTTTCTAAATTAAACTTTAGCTAAAAAACGCACGTAATTCTATAAAATAAAGGAGTGGTATATGACCATCTATGTATTACGAGTTTCCATACAGTGTTCAACCATATATAGATATGAGTCATTGAGGAAACAAAATGTATATCGAGCCTATGTTGTAATGAGTAATATTGAATTGACTTTACAAATTATTGATATTTAAAAATCATAACTGAGTTGTATTTTTCTACGGTTAGGCATAAATAAGTAACGGATAATGTATCTTATCAACTTTCATTTTACGCTGTCCTAATCTAATCAGAATTCGGTACCTGTTTATCTATCGCCTCATTTAATGTTATTTTGTTATTCTATAACTAATAATATCCGACGCAGAAATGACGACCACGTCAAAACTGCCTTAAATCCTAAACCAAAGTTTCCTGGGTGGTCTTATGTCATAAAAGACTTTAGAATCAAAAAATAAACTTAGAGAGAACCCAGGACAGGGCGTCCTAGCATTCAGAAAACCATCCCAATTCGGCGCACGCCTTTGAATTGTTGGTGTCACAGTTTGTTCATGGTACGAATAAACAGGGCAATAAGCAAAGCGTTTAGTTTTTGCTATGAGAGCTCATAGTAACCCTTCTGAGTAGGTACCATCCCAGGTTAATTGCGTGGTGACGAAGTTTCGTACCCTATGTCAACAAGCCCCTCCCCGAATCTACTCAACGGTTTAATTAGGCACAGCTATAAAGTCAAATCAATCAATACATATTTTAATTAAAGTACCTACAACTAACTTTAACTCATCATTATCGCGGCTTTTACCGTTTTAATAATTCCTACTAATATTATAAATATGAAAGTTAGTATGTAAGTGAGTAAGTTAGAGTAAGTAAGTATATTTGGTTGTCCTTAACGTAAAAACTATTGAATCGATTGTGATGAAATTTGGTATACAGATAGGTGAAGATCTGGATTAACACATTGTCTACTTTGTATCTCGATAATTCCACGGGATCGGAATGTACGCGGGTGAAACCGCGGGGCGCTGTTATTGCTTACATAAAAGATATTTTGTCAAAATAATGTTTATAAATATAAGACACAACAGCGATATAATATGACGATAATGTGCATTCAATAACAATGTGCATTGATGTGTAGCACTTTGATTGTGCAAAATACAACACAAAAACCACTGCAATATTCACTTTCAACTTTATGCAATGGGAGTGGCAACTGCTATTTGATATGTCTCGTTAATGCTATTGAACTAAAATATTTGGTTTTAGTATCATGTTCGTATTTAAATGGAGTAATGGTAATAAATATTATAATATACTAGCTGACCCGGCGAACTTTGTTCGTCTCCTGGTTCTAAGCTATCCCCCACCAATTTTTTGCCAAATCGGTTTAGCTGTTCTTGAGTCATAAATAGTGTAACTATTACAACTATCTTTTATATAGATAGATAGAAGATGTATATAGTTAACATAGATTAGGATTGGGATTATGAAGCTATACATATTGTTTTTTTTCAGGTTCAGCTTTTCATAAAGGTTTTAACATATTATTATGATTTTTATATATTGATCAATTCCTAAAGTATAAACTAATCTAAAATGACTAGGTTCGTTTCCTTGCTGGGGCAATGAATTTTTCAAAAACCTGTTTTTGTTATTGACAAAATCGGTGGACGCAACTTTTATCGGTATTTTTCGCTTTCTTTAGTTTAGGAAGTCGCCCTGAAGGCCGGTCTAAATTAATTATCCTGTATATCCAGCATGTCATACACAAGGCATTTTATAATCACAAAACTCTTACTCATATAGTTTGCTAAGAGATTCTTGGAAATTAAGGAAACATGATTATTTTAATGCTGTCTGTATAATATCTTCTAGGTAAGCATGTTACACCTTAAACTATATTATTACCTACTTATCTTTTGAGGAGAAAGTGGTCAAAATGTGACTTATCATTATCAATTAAACAATAATGAGACGAATCTAACAATACCTTAATTAAAGAAATCCATAGAGTGGTTTGGGAGATAAAAGGTAATAAAGAAATTTACATACATACACACAAGATACATGTGAAAAAATACCCTTCTTTGGCAGTCGGGTAAAAAATTATTATTAAATTATTATTTACTACTATTATAAAGCGGAAGAGTTTGTTTCTTTGTTTGAACACGCTAATCTCTGGAACCGCTGGTTCGATTTGAAAAATTCTTTCAGTATTGGATAGTCCATTTATTGAGGAAGGTTATAGGCTACTTTTGATCCCTATATTCCCACGGGATCGGGACTTATGCGGGTGAAACCGCGGGGAGCTGCTAGTATAAAATATGCTGTGATATATTACCTGACTCTGGTTCTGTGAGGAGTGGTCCGTACACCCTTTTGAGTAACTCGTCAGCACCATGTTCTTCTAACTGCTTGTAAAACTTGAGTGATATACTAACCTGAAAACATTACATTCCAATTTCCCTGTTTCTTTCATTTCTCATTTCCCCTTACTGGCCCAGTTTAAAAAAAAACACTGTACACTTAAAGACATATACCTAGGAATATCCAGAACTGTATTTAATGTTTTGTTTCATGGCAGGAGTAGAACCTACAACCTCCTGCAATGCAGAAGAGTGTTCACCTAACTGACCTCAGAAGTTGTGTAGGATAATTTGTAGTTTTGAAACTTATACAATTTCCATAATATTATAATTTAAGCTTTAGGGTTTTCCTTGTTACAAGTTTAAAAATAACTTTATCACCTATAAGTTTAATTTAATGAATACATACTAGCATCCTTTTTGGATTTTACTGTATTACATGATCCATGGAAACAAGGATAAAAAGTAGCCTACTCCAAGGCTCAAGCAATGTTACACTAAATATCATTACAATTATTTGATTATGAAAGGTACATAAAGCGTGCTGCCTCCGATAGAGTGGGATTGTTTAGTAAATACATTTATAATTTGTATTATCTTAGATACATTCAGTTTGCATAGCTATTGTATGAACCATTTAACTTTAATCAAGATTTGATCATAAAACTGATTTGCGGCTTGGGTTGGGATAGCTATCTCTATTGCTAGCTACGTCATTTTTGATTGATTAATTCTTTATCGTACACACAAAAATTACAAAAACAAACAACTTGAACATCCTAAATCTAAGTGCCTTTTACAGGCAACTACTTATTTGTCATTTAAGTTGGAATGTTCTACTTACCCTAACTTTGGTTTTGTCGCCATTGACATTTGATATATGAAAGAGTACTCCATCAAAATCTGCTACTGTCACATCTATTGACTCCGGCTTTGAGCTAAAAGAGAAATGACAAGCTTGATCATCGACATGGTGTTCTTAAGAGTAAGGTATTCTGTATAGTCTAATAAGATATTGATAGAGCATTAATTGCAATACATTGTGAGCAGTTAGAGGAATTTGTAAACGTTATATGGGACATTTCCGCACACACACTAGTGGGGACACCAATAAACAACTGATATGACTCATCCATGCTGAGATATGCATAACCGCGTCATTGTAGGGCACCCATGATAGCGTTTAATAAATCACCGGATCAGTAGTTTTTCTGCTCTTACACCGCTAATGAGGACTGTGCGGGAGCCAACGTGGGCCCACCCTTCGAATTTGACATTTGTCAAGGTACTACCGAAAAGGGGTTAGGAACCAGTGCCAACCCCCGTGGAGATAACTTTCCTCACAAGATGTGCAGGGAAATAGCACAATGCGTCATATTACTTCTAAAAACAGGTCATATTCATTAGAAAACACCAAACTTTCTAAGCGTAACGTACTCACCGCGCCAGTGCATTTTTATATTTTACTGTTAGTGTTTCTTCTATAATTCTATTATTGATCTCGAGTAAGATCATTATTTAACAATTTATAACCTACAGATTTATCATAAAATCAACGCCTAAAGCACCTTCATTTAATAATTTTGAACAGAAATTGTCGACTACGACCGCCCGTGTATATGAAAACCATAAACTTGGATAAAAATGGAAGCTCAAGTCAAAAAATTTAAAAAAAAAAGGCATGTACCCAGCGATTTAAAAAAAGAAATCGAAATGATAATCGATTAATCGACTATTTTGTTTATCGGAATTTACCGGTTTTACATAAATACCACAGACAACACTAAATTTTAATAAAAAGCAAAAAGTCTGTAAATTTTAGTCTATGATCAAAATCAGCCGGGGAGGTCGTGTTTGGTGTTTGTGTTTCTGTTTTTGTGAAAAAACGTGTTAATTATTTACGCACTAATTGAATAAAATATTTATCGCTATGAAGTAAATACGTTACTATGTCCAACCAAGTCGCGTTATTTATTGCGGGACTCAAGTCCCGCAGTGTGGATGTCCAAATAAAGACGGCTCGCGAACTGTATCACTATGCGAAGACTGAACTGCGAGAGGTTCCCCAAGAGGAACTCACGCAGTTCTTGGACGAGTTCAATCATCAAATATCGGAAATGATTTCTAGCAACGATGTCCATGAAAAGAAGGGCGGAGTCTTAGCAATCGGTTTGTATGCGAAATTATTTTCTTACCTACCCTGCACCTACCAATAATGCTAGTTACTTACTTATGGGTTTTCTCGAAAGTAAACATAATGAATTCCATTTCATTTCCAGTGTGTTTAATTGGTGGTGATTGTGATACAACCAAAACAAGAATAACAAGATTTGCTAACTACCTTCGAAACCTGCTGCCATCGTCTGATGTGGGCGTAATGGAACTAGCTGCTAAAACTGTTGGGCGGCTAGCAACTGTTTCTGGAGTCAAGAGAGCTGAATATGTCGAGTTTGAAGTGAAAAGAGCATTTGAGTGGTTGCAGGAGGAGCGTAATGAAGGCAGAAGGCATTCTGCCGTGTTATTGCTCAAAGAACTCGCTATAGCAATGCCTACTTACTTCTATCAACAAGTTTCTGGATTCTTTGATCATATCCTTGTAGCTCTCAAGGATCCTAAACAGCAAATTAGAGAGGCTGCCGCCAAAGCTCTCCGAGCCGGGCTAGTTGTTACAGCACAGAGAGAGATGGCTAAACAATCAACTGCTAAGCCACAGTGGTACATGCAGTGTTACGAAGAGGCTATGCTATCCTTTGAAGATATCACTCTTAAAGAAAAAGGTATCACCAGAGAGGACAAAGTTCATGGTGGATTACTTATACTAAATGAACTTTTGAGATGTGCTAACTGCACTTGGGAAACAAAATACACACATCTAATGCAGAGATTGGATACACAAAAGGACATATCGGTAAATGATGAAATAATATTCATAAGTGCAAAGATACACAGCCTCTCAGTGAAAAGAGGCTACTTGGGTGATGGATTTAAGACTGAAAATGTTCAATATCCAGTTTCTATTTACGAGTCTGAGGTTTGTCGCAAACTGCTCACTCAGGAGTATGAGAGAATATGCCATGGTAAGTGAACTATTTTCTTTAATATTATCCTTAATGCTTTTTTGTTGTTTGTTTCCACATCTGTCTGTATTTATCAGCTAACTCTATGCTGTGTAGCCCCAGCATAGATTAGGGCTACCTCATCTCTTTCTGTGGGTGTGGTCAAAAGTGACTAAGGGATCTGAGGGAGACTAGCAAACCTTAGTTTTCTCTCTGTGCGGTGGCGGATAAACTGATTGGTCCCTAGGACCAAATCTATTTGCAGAAGGCATGGACCCGGGAACTTTGCTCAGATGAGAAGATTTATCTGCTAACTCGAAAACTGCAATGAATTTTAAGGGAGTTTTCACAACCAGTTTTAAAAATTATTTCAGAAGGTTTACACATAGGTATAAGAGATACCTGTACCTAGCTGGGGTGGGTTGTAATTACAAAACCCGCCACCTAAAACATTTGTATTTCCTCTGAGAATTCAACTGCATTTGTCATGAAAATGTTTTTATTTTCAGATATTATGGCTCAGAGAATATTGAAAGCCCAAGGAGTACCACAGGTTTTGCTTATATTAATACCAAGATTGGCTGCATTTAACAAAACATATTTTATTAGAAAGTATCTTAGCTCAACTATAAATTACTTGCTCCTGTCTCTCCGAAGTAGAGAAAAAGACCGCAATATGGCGTTTACCACTCTTGGACTTATTGCTGCTGCCATTGAAGGCGACATTAAACCGTACATACCTAGAATTATGGATGTGATCAAACAAGTTTTACCAGTCAGAGACTTTCAGGCTAAAAAGCGTATTTGGGTAGACCCTTCCATATTTGCATGTATCACTTTACTAAGTGGAGCTGTAAAGGACCTCGTTGTAACTGATATTGAGGACCTGCTAGATGCCATGTTTTCTACAGGACTTAGTCCTTCATTAACTGTTTGTCTAAGAGAGTTGAGTAATAATTTACCATCTTTGAGGGGTGAAATTTCAGAAGGCTTATTAAATATGTTGTCTTTGGTACTGAGAAATAAGCCATTTTTGCACCCTGGGGTGCCTAGAAGTTTGGAACAACAAATGAGCAATATGAGCATAATAGTTGAACCCCAGGATACTGGAAGTATGGTTCTAGCTTTGAGAACATTGGGCTCATTCGATTTTGTTGGTCACCACAGCTTGTTGACCTTCGTGAAGCGCTGCGCAGAACATTTCTTGCAGAGTGATCAACAAGAAGTAAGACTAGAGGCAGTAAAGACTTCTGCAAAGTTACTGGCTGATGCCTTAGTTCAGAACACAGACACACCTTCGAGAACTCTCACACTGCTTACTGCAGAAGTCATTGGGAAACTTTTAGTTGTTGCTGTAACTGATCCAGATTATGATGTAAGATACTGGGTTTTGGAATCACTCACTGATATTTTTGACATCCATTTGGCGCAGATTGAAAATCTAAGCTTTCTATTTATTGCTATGAATGATGAACAGCTAGCGATACGTGAACTAGCTATCTGTACTGTTGGTCGCCTGAGCAATGTCAACCCAGCGTACGTCATGCCAGGACTTAGAAAGACTTTGATACAATTCTTGACCGAATTAGAGCATTCTGGAATGAGCAGAAACAAAGAACAAGCGGCGCGAATGTTAGATAACTTAATTCTTCACGCGCCAAAACTTGTAAAGCCTTACATGGAGACAATTCTAAATGTCTTAGTACCAAAACTCAAGGAATCTGATTCGAACCCTGGTGTCGTCATCAGTGTTTTAAAAGCCATTGGAGATTTGGCCGACGTTCATGGCGATAACACTGGACTCAAAAAATGGCTCTCTGAATTACTAGCAATACTTCTTGAGTTGTTGTCGGACGCAAGTGCAACAGACAAGAGAAGTGTGGCGTTGTGGGCTTTCGGGCAACTTATTAGTGCCACTGGCTATGTAGTGACACCATACAAGGAATACCCCAATTTGATGGATGTACTGTTGAACTTTTTGAAAACTGAACAACAGCCTAAAGATAGAAGAGAAACTATAAGAGTTCTAGGCCTACTTGGAGCCTTAGACCCGTACAAGCATAAAATGGCAAAACGACTTCTAGATGGACAGCCCGACTCCAGCTTGGTGCCAGTAGCTGATAGTAAGGCTGAAGAGAACAATTTCGAAATGACAACCAGCGAGATGTTAGTCAACATGTCCTCATCAATTCTAGATGAGTATTATCCAGCAATTGTTATATCGACTTTGATGCGTATACTTCGAGATCCTACTCTTCAGCAGCACCACAAGAGCGTCGTTCAAGCCGTTACTGATATTTTTCAATCTTTAGGCATTAAATGCGTGCCTTACATATCTAGGGTCATGCCTAGCCTGCTATACGTAGCGCGAGCTACCGATAATAATGATTTTAGAAAGTTCCTTTTTACTCAACTCGCTAAGTTAATCGCGATTGTGAAACAACACATTCGTAACTATTTAGACAAGATCCTCGATCTTATTAAGGAACTGTGGACGCCAACCAGCCCGCTGCAATTGAACTTAGCAATTTTACTTCTCGTCGAGTACATTGCAGTCGCTCTTGGATCTGAATTCAAAATATACCTCCCGCAGTTGATGCCTCAAATATTGCGCGTTCTTGCCCACGATGCCAGTGAAGAGAGAATAGTTACGAAAAATCTTCTCACTGCCTTGCAGAAGTTCGAAGACAACTTGGATGAATACATGCATCTCGTGATCCCATCCATCGTAAAACTATTCGACGCGACCGATTGTCCGTTATCCGTTGCTAAAGTAGCTATGGAAACCGTGGACTACCTATCTGACTCCTTGAACTACAGTGAGCTCATTTCGAGGATTATCCATCCCTTAGTTAGAAGTATGGACACTTGTCCATCTCTAAGGCAAACTGCAATGGATACTATGTGCGCTCTTATCGCACAATTGGGTCGTAAATTCTCAGACTTTATACCGTTAGTCCAGAAAATAGTTGCTAAACACAAGATACAACATCAAAACTACGAGACCATGTTGTCAAGATTACAGTCCAGTCAGAGCTCATCTTTGGGTATAGACGAAGTGCTTTTGAATATGAGACGCCGACCAAGAAACAATAACCAAGAGGTACGTGTATTTATACCCTTATTTTACAATACACACAGCATTATGGGTTGCAACAGGTCAGTGATCTAATTCGTGATTTTTTATTTACAGGCGCGTCTTATAGTTTGTGATACTTCCCAGTCTATACGGAAGCTTTGCGTAAATGCCCAAAACTTAAAGTTAGCGTGGACGGTGTCTAGCCGAGTATCTAAAGATGACTGGCTTGAATGGTTGCGACGTTTCAGTATTGGGCTCCTCACAGAATCTCATAGCCCTGCTCTCAGGTATACCTTCATAAAATAATCAATTTGTTTTTGTTAGCCTTTAATTTATCCCACTAAAGGGCTTCCTTTTAGAGGGGTGAGGCAGTAAGAAGCCACGGGAGCCTACTCCGGGTTGGCGAATATCCCATGCCTTCGGACTGCATTGAGTCCCAGAACATGTTGGTATCTTCACAATGTTTTTATTCACTGTAAAAGCGATATTATTAGCGCACATAACTTCTTCTCCGGGCCAGGATTTAAACCCACGACACTCGGAATGAAGGTTGGCGTATCTACCACTAGACCAACAGCGAACAAATATGACATAAAACCATTCACAACTGGCATCAACATGAATTTGTTTTTTTTTTCAGAGCATGTCTAGCCCTTGCGCATAACTACTCGCAACTACTTCGCGACTTGTTTAACGCGGCGTTTGTGTCGTGTTGGACGGAACTGGACACCACTGCCCGCAGCGAACTTGCTAACGCCTTGGAGCAAGCTCTCACAGCTCCAGACGCACCAGAACTGGCGCATACTGTGCTCAATCTGGCTGAGTTCATGGAACATTGCGAAGGAGGCACACTGCCAATATCAACGCATTTACTTGGAGAAAGGGCTATGCATTGCAGAGCGTATGCTAAAGCTTTACACTATAAGGCGAGTGACGGTTGTCAAATCAGGTTTTTATCAAATAAAATTATACTCACATTTTTTTAGTTAACAAATTAATGAATTATTATTTTTACAGGAAGAAGAGTTCCGCAACGGCGCAACATTGCAAGTGGTCGAAGCTCTCATTCATATAAATAATAAGTTGCAACAGAAAGAAGCAGCGGAAGGCTTGCTCGAACGGGTGATGACTCAGCGCGAAGCGGGCGATGTCACTCTGAAAGTGCAAATCAGATGGTATGAAAAACTGCACAACTGGGAGAAAGCACTGAACCTATATGATGAGAAATTAACATCGGATCCAGACGACACCGAGGCGTATTTAGGGGAACTTCGCTGTTATGAAGCCCTCGGCGAGTGGGTAAAATTGTATGACACTGTGTCCAAAAGCTGGACTGACTTAAAATCTGAGAGTAAGTACAAAGCGGCTCGCCTTGCGGCGGCGGCGGCATGGGGACTCAACGAGTGGGGCTCGATGTCTAAATATGTTAACTTCTTACCGGAAAATACGCAGGACGGCGCTTTCTTCAGAGCCGTTCTCAACATACACGATGGTGATTTTCAATCCTCGAAACAGTACATCGATATGGCGAGGACTATTTTAGATTCCGAATTGACTGCTGTAGCAGGCGAAAGTTACCAGAGAGCTTACGGTGCTCTGGTTAACGCTCAGCTTCTGGCCGAGTTAGAAGAAGTAGTCACGTATAAACTGGTGAATGAACGTAGAGAATCCATCCGCCAGGCGTGGTGGACGAGATTACAAGGCGGACAGCGTCTTGTCGAAGATTGGCGCAGGATACTTCAAGTCCGTAGCCTCGTATTGACGCCCCAAGAAGACATGGCCACTTGGTTGAAATTTGCTTCGCTCTGCAGAAAGAGTGGGGCTCCACGGCAAGCCCACAAAACGCTAGTAATGCTGTTAGGAACTGACCCGAGCGAAAATAGGGACATGCCGCTCCCGACTCATGAGCCACGGCTAACTCTGGCTTACGCAAAGCACCTGTGGGTAGCTGGAGACAAGCAGCTGGCGTATGATCAACTGCAGCGATATGTTGACTCCGCAGACAGCAGTGAACCTGACTACTGTCGGCTCCTCGCTCGTTGCCATTTGAAACTCGGTTCCTGGTGCGAATCCTTACTCGGCATCAACGAGCACTCGATCCCTGAAATTCTACACAACTTCAAAGCGGCTACCCTATTGTCTTCCGATTGGTACAAAGCATGGCACGCCTGGGCATACATGAACTTCGAAACCGTTCTCTTCTACAAGCACCAAGATAATGGTGCAGCTGCTGAGAGGCGGCCTTCACCCGAATGTATCCAGCAGCACACGGTTCCGGCGGTTGAAGGCTTCTTTAAATCCATCAAATTGTCTCACGGCAGCTCTCTTCAAGACACTCTTCGTCTTTTGACTCTGTGGTTCGACTACGGGCACTATCCGGCCGTCCACGAAGCACTCGTCGAAGGAATCAGGACTATAGAGATTAACGTGTGGCTTCAGGTGATACCTCAACTGATCGCAAGAATCGACACTCCCCGAGCCCTCGTCGGGAAACTGATACATTCGCTTCTGATAGACATAGGCAAGTCGCATCCCCAAGCGCTGGTCTATCCATTGACTGTCGCTTCTAAGTCCTCATTCGTCGCTCGGAAGAACGCCGCCAACCAAATATTGAAGTCAATGTGCACACACTCTAGTAAGCTCGTGAACCAGGCAGCTATGATATCCGAAGAGCTAATCCGAGTAGCGATCCTGTGGCACGAGCAATGGCACGAAGCACTGGAGGAAGCATCAAGGCTCTATTTTAGTGAGAATGACGTCAACGCTATGTTCAAAACTCTAGAACCATTACACGCTATGTTGGAGAGAGGACCCCAGACATTGAAAGAGGTGTCGTTCAATCAGACTTACGGTAGAGAGTTGAACGAAGCTCAGGAATGGTGCAACCGTTACAAGGTAAGAACATCTTTCAATGACATAATGTACATACAGTGTGGAATTTTTGGACACCTACTGGATAGAAAGTACTCTCATACATGAGATAACAAGTTTTGTCTCCAAAGTTTTTCCTATGTTTTTGAAATGCAAAACAACTGTCCTCATCTTTAGATATTATGGTATATTAGTTCCCACTGCTGGGCAAAGGCCTTCCTTCCATTCGGGTCTATTTTGGGCTATTGTTCGATACTCAGGCGTAAATTTGGTCTACCGAGTCGCCCAAGACTTCTGGCATACAGCAGACGTGTCCCGCCCAGCCCCACTTGAGTATGGTGTAATACGAAAAGTTTTTTATTAATATTTTTTGTTAATTTCCAATAGGTGTTTAAAGATTCACATTCCATAATCCTCACGTCAGCATATAGACTACAGCAACATATCTGCGAGCTGCCTACCAAATACAATGTCCGTCGTACTTGTACATTGTGATGTTTGTCCTCAAAGCAACCGGTTTAGACTGGTAGGCAGCTCGCAGCACCGTTGTATGAAGCTTTGCCTCTGTTCCTATTAGTTTAGTAGATTAGATAATAACCCCACGTCCCAATGTCCCCATTCTTTACTAATGAGATAGTAACCCCAAGTCCCCGTGTCCCCAGGAGTCGGGGCAGGTGCGCGACCTGAACCAGGCGTGGGACCTGTACTACCACGTGTTCCGGCGCATCAGCCGCCAGCTGCCGCAGCTGACGTCGCTGGAGCTGCAGTACGTGTCGCCGCGGCTGCTGTCGTGCCGCGACCTCGAGCTGGCCGTGCCCGGCTCCTACGTGCCCGACATCGACCTCATACGCATCGCGCACATACAGAGCAGTTTGCAGGTGCCTCACTTTATTCAGATAATTATCTTACAATGTTTTATGATAGAGGTATCTATGACACTATCAGTCAATTGTCATCGGGGAAACGTCTTTAGATGGATAGTGTGTCGAAATAGCGTAGGGAACCCATTGTCATGTGTGTAATAAAATATCGGCCAAATGCTCGCCACGGCTTTGGACCCATGATTGAGGTTCAAGGTCGTTAATGTGCCGAATTATATCATCCTTTAGCTCTTGAATTGTTTCTGGCTTGTTGACATACACTTTGACGTTCCTATCGAAGTCGCTGGCGAAATGCCACTATGACGACTGCTGACACCGAGGTAATGACTGGCGACTGGTATAGGGTTCTTGCGATACACGCTAGTACTGGGCCGGTATTATGATCCACAATCGTGTTTCAATGGCTTCTCAATAGTTGTCAAAACTCTTATGACAAGATAGGTAACCTTGGAAACCACCATTGATATATTAACTATACACGATGGAGTGCACCAAACTTAGAATATATAATGAAATTAAAGACATTTTTCGGTTTTAATCGCGTGGTGTTTATTACTTTTAGCATTGTTTCAACGCTCAACGTTTCGAGACCTTTACAGGTCCCTTCTTCAGGATTGACTGAGTTGAAAAACTCGCGAGTGTAGACGTGTGTGTATTTGTGGGTGTGAAAGGATGTAAATTGTGAGTGGGAAAATCCAACCATCAATAAATGTAATTTCGTTATGGCAATAGTGCGAGCGATACAAACACCTCTGGTTAGTAACTCTCACTCGGCACGGATTTTCTAGATGTTCTTCATGTCAAAGGAATATAGGTTTTATTGTAAGAACTAAGAGTAATATTCAACAACGCAAATTTTGTACGTATTCATCCTGCATGGGTCATATATCATGACACGACTATTGCCATTCCACTGAGACACCACTGAGATTCTATTGTGATTTGTGTAATACGGACCCTGGTACGAGCCCCATTACTTTTATTTTTGGATAAATAGATGTATATTTGTAATGTGAATGTGCTGGCCGATTACCGAGAAGAAGAAAAACTTCTGATAAGGGAGCTAATCAACCTGTCTGAAAATGGAACTCCTTTTTACTACAAAATGTATGAGAAAAATTAATTGTCTTATTAATTTTTTCGTTACTTTTTCTTAAATTTTTATATGTGCTTAAGACGACTTGCTTTAGAAACGGAAACATGCATTATCATAAATTTACCGTGGCACGGGTTCGACCCTTGAACCGCATGATTTATGATGATGTTTTTTGCATCACAATTTTTCCAGTTTATTGTTAGCTTTGATGCTTTCGTTTTCTATTTACATTACATTAAATTAACTTAGTATTCTTGAACGGGTCTTGTCATTACGGTTATTGAATGAATTATGAACCTATGAATATTAAAACCGTTAATCCCGGAAGACCTCATTTAGATGATGAATAATAAATTATCAGTTAAGTTATTATCCTAGGTATATACTTATATTATAAATGTGTAATGAATGAATAATCATTTTCTCGAGCTCCTCCTTATTTCGGAAGGCACGTTAAACAGTTGGTCCCGGTTGTTAACTCTGATAGCAGTCGTTAGATTAGGTTAAAGGCCTTAGGATGACCTGAAAACTCTAACTCTACGTGAGCCACACCACTAAACGTAAATAAGCGAAAGTAGATTTAAATGTTTTAGACATCTTTGTTGTCGTCGTCTTTGCACTCAAACGCCTTAACCTATTTTAGGAGCTGGAAACTCAACTTAAGCAACGTTTAAAAGCTGGTTGGTCAACAGTTTGACAAAACTTGATAACCCATTACACTTAAATTAAGTATCGTATGGACCAAGTCGCGTGTAAAAGAAACCAATAACATCGAGAGCATCCATACAGAATGTATAGAATTTGTAACAAAGTTTAAAATACCAAATACAGGTAATAACATCAAAGCAGCGCCCCCGGCGGCTCTGCATCCGCGGCTCCAACGGCAAGGACTACATGTTCCTGCTGAAAGGCCACGAGGACCTGCGCCAGGACGAGCGCGTGATGCAACTGTTCGGGCTCGTTAACACCCTTCTGCAAGCTGACCCCGACACCTTCAGGCGAGACCTGGCCATCCAGCGCTACGCCGTCATCCCTCTCTCTACGAACTCCGGCTTGATTGGATGGGTGCCACACTGTGACACTCTCCACTCACTGATCAGAGATTACAGAGATAAGAGGAAGTGTCTCTTGAATATTGAACACAGGATCATGCAGAGAATGGCCTCTGATTTGGATAAACTGATGCTGATGCAAAAGGTTAGAAGGGCTTAACGTGTTTATGCTATTTTATTATGATTTGCATTCCCGAATCCTCTTCTAGGGTCTTTTAGAATATGGCTATGGTATTCCCTGGTCGTTGTAAAAGGCGATCAAGGGCGTTTCTTGGTGGAAAGTTGTGACCATCTCACAATGTTAAGTCATAGCAGAAAGTGGCTGCAGCTTTCTTAGTGCCCCACTAAGGAAGAAGGGTCGAAACATATTCTACTGTCGTCTACTCCTGTCTTCTACATTAGCATACTACATCTCAGACTATCATCACTTACCGTCTGCTAAAACATTGGTCAAGTGCTCATCTGAAGGCTTTCATACTATTATTACTTATTGACATACCTAAGTTGTTAAAAATCAAAGTGCATGTAACGTCATTCCGCCGCATCAGCTAATTAGGAGTACGCCCGCCCAGCTAGCAGAAGGTGCGAGTTGGAATCTCACCGCGACTGCAACTCTTGGACTTTTAACAAATATCTATACAATTCTTGTTTGCAGGTAGAAGTATTCGAGCACGCTCTCGAGCACACGGCAGGTGACGACCTCGCCAAATTGCTCTGGCTAAAGAGTGAGTCCTCGGAAGTATGGTTCGAGCGTCGCTCCAACTACACCCGGTCCCTGGCCGTCATGTCCATGGTGGGCTACATACTGGGGCTGGGAGACCGGCACCCCTCCAACATCATGCTGGACCGCGTCACCGGG
>OY292404.1:14610061-14637726 GCA_958496205.1 Idaea biselata
ATTTTGAACAAAATTAGGTTTAATTAAACCAGACGACAGGAATCCTCACAGACAGCACACATCGCAAGAAAATGTCGATGGCTACACATTTTTTTTGTCAATGAGTGCTGTAAATACATGAAATGGAAATATTCGAATCGGGTTTTCTTCATTAATCTGCGGCAGCTCCTATATTAAAAAACTAGTTTTGATTGAAAAATGTCACTGATTTATTAGTTAATGTCTACGTTAATATGTATTGATACATCTTTTACTGTACCTACCTATAATATACTATTACTTATTTGCATAGTTTCTAAGTGACCTTTGTTAGATAAAGTAGTTATGTAAATATTACTTCGCTTTAGATACATAAGTGTTATGAATTATGATGATGTAACAATACGTATTTATTAGGGTTTTTTTTACGACATAATAAATGTGCATTTAATACAGTATTCTTGCGTTTTATTAACGGCTTGCATTTTATCCGATATTTTGATAAACTAGGTAGGTACTATATTATAGAATAATAAAGTAGATACCTACGTTATGCAATTTAAATTAGTTTTAGTACATAATCAAATTGATAGGATTAAGATAATCCTAGTTTAAGTACATAATCTTAGATTAAACTCGGTTTGAATGTTGGCAACCTTGGTAAGATTGTTATTTTAATTAATTTCCGTGTATAATGAAGGTTTCACTTTATGGTCAAGTCGTTACTACGTATATGCAAAGGCAAGTTCCTTATGTACTTGTAGTTCTAAGTTACAATACAGATTACATGAAGGGGAAATTCTACCTACTCTTTTCTCCATACAAAACTTTACAAACGTAGTCGACTGTTTCCTCCCTGGATAGACATTAGAGAAAATATGTTTATGCCTTAAAATCTATATCAACCGTGACCATGCTCCCCAAGCTAGGTTTTGATTATTCTAGTTCTAGTTTTTCTAAATTTTATTTCCAATTATTATTAAAAAATAAAACAAAACGCAGAGGCATGGTCATCATGAGACATATGGGTTTTATGGCATAAACATATTTGCTCTAATGTATTTATCCAGGGAGGAAACAGTCGATTATGTTCGAATGGAGAACGAGTAGGTATCCTTTCCTCTTAAGATAAGGGCTAATTCGGTGTAGCAACAGAGAGTCGTAGAAAGCAAGAGCGATTCAACTCCTTGTAGAACAAAAACGCAGATTGTTTGTCGCAAGTCGCAAGGGATATTCAATCATGACGTGTGGTATCTAATCAACGATCATTGCCTTTAATCAGTTGGCTGTTGACCGCTGAGAACAGCGGACTTCTCGCGGCGCACACAGTTATATCTACCACGCGCAATGGATAACTTTCAGATTGTCGATTTTAGCTCGCTCAGTAAGTTCATTTTTAATTTAATTGGAAGGTAGGTAGATCAAGATTGTTTTTACGAAATAAGTGAGGTAGTTTAGTAAGAACACAATTATAGTACAAATAGTTGCGAGTAGAAAGAATATTTGTTACGAAATAATTCTTTCGTACAGAGGTAAATAAAATCATAATGAAATAGTAGATAAAAATGAAATGTGTTGAAACATCTCTTTCACTTAATTAATTTGTAGATAAGTAAAATATAGTTGTAAAGGTATACTTTAGTACATAGTAAGTAACTCTATGAATGTAAATAAGTACTTTTTCTTCTCGATACAAAAGGATTTCTCGATAGAAATAATGGTGAATGTGATAAAATCAATTTGAATGAGATTTAAGGACATATTATAAGTAACGTAATGTTTGTGAACAGATTTTTAGGGTTCTGTACCTACTACGAGAGAAAAATGGAGCCCTTTATTTGATTAGGTATACTGACAATCAAATGTATACCAAATTACCTATTCTATTGTCCATCTGTCTGTCAAGGCCTTTTTTGTCTCAGTAACGTATAAAAATAGATATAGGTAATTAAAAGTGTTTTTTTAAGTAAACAAAATCATTATTTATTCCGTTAGTTGCAGTAGTTCGGTAGATTTGCCAACTTTTTAGTGGCAGAAGTTCGGTTGAAACAAATAACCGGACTGTTGCATTGCAACTACGTTAGTTGCAGTAGTCCGGTTGTTAGGCCATAAATCTTTACTTTCATTGAAAATTACAGTTACAGTGGGAGCAAAGTAAATTGGCTGTTGAATGAACTCGTATTTTGCGTGTCTCACAAAGGCCAATTTACAAATTAAATTAACATTTTTCTGTTCACAAAATTATGATTACATACCAACTTGTCAATTGCTTGTACAAATGGGGCATTGGGCTGGTAAACAATCCGCAACTTCAGCTTTTATATAAGGAGTTGTTTTATTTAATCTCGTATACTAAAAACTAGGTTCAAAATAATATTGAGAAAAAGCTGAGAATTATTCATTATTAAATTAATTGTTACTTTATCAATTTTATGCTGAAATAGTTTTTTTTTTTGCGAAATGATTGCACCTGACTAAGTATTGCATTTCAGCAACAAATAATGATGTAGTTACGTAAACGAATGGCTAACATTTCATTAATTTTAAGTGCTCTGCACTTTGCAACCATATAGGTATTTAGTACTAAAAATAAAACCGGTTAAATGCATATTCGGTCAACTCAAAACTCGTATAACTAAATTCGCAAGTCACTATATGCATTTTTCTCCATAGCACATTATGTAGTAGGTACATCTATTGAACTTGGGTATTTTTTCAGGCGAAGACATCCAACGTCTAATAACAGAAGCCTCTACGATACGGAAGCGAGCTTACTGTCCGTACTCTAACTTCTCCGTCGGCGCGGCATTACTTACGGAGGAGGATGGGAAAGTCTACACCGGGTGCAACATCGAGAACTCAACCCTAGCGCCGACTATATGCGCCGAGCGCACTGCCATATCTAAGGCGGTGTGTGACGGGTACACAAGCTTCACTAAAGTGGCCGTGGTCGCGCACCAGCAAGAGTTCACAGCCCCCTGCGGTGTCTGCCGACAGACACTCAACGAGTTTGCCAGCTCCGATGGCGACATCGACATCTACTTAAGCAAACCTACCCTCGACAAAGTACTGTGCACGAAACTATCTCAAATATTACCGCTATCGTTCGTCAGTTACAAAAAAGATAACATCGGAACATAGATTTGTAATTTACATGCAAGTTAACGTACTTTTTATAATGTTTAATAATGTGATAAAATGCGAGATTTGAGGAAATGATAATGAAGTATTTTAACTTAATATCAGTATTTGAGTAGAAGTGTTAAAAATAAACGATCGTGTGATGCTTATCTTAAGAGGATAGTCTCCATTCTCTTTCTCCATACAAACGTTTTTTTTTTATATTCTAATTAAAATAATAATAAAGAAAAATAATAAAATGAAAAAAATAAAAGGTAGATGCATAGTCATGCATGACAGATATAAGTTTTATGGCATAAACATATTTGCTGTAATGTCTTTATCCAGGAAGGAAAATGTAAACTACGTTTGTATGGAGAAAGAGAATGGAGACTATCCTCTTAATGACTGTAATAAAACCTATTTACTTACAGTTGAATTATTAGGGCCCCCAATGAGGAGGAACACTAACTTTTTATCCCGGCAGAGGGCGTTAGTCGGATGATCTTTGGTTTGAATTAAGAACTGTCAAACAGCTGTTTTTTAAAACTCTCGGCGCCAAATTGGCCATATCGGTCTGAGACCGAAAGAATAAAAAAAAAACTCGGCGTTTCCATTGGTGGAGGACCATCATCGAAAAAAAAAGATCATCTGATGCCAGCGCCATCTCCTTACAGCTTTGCGTGTGGCACCCCATTACTACATTTCGTTTTATGAAAATATTAAAAAAAACGTTTAAGTATCTACATACTTATTAACTCCATGCATATGTAAGAAGTTACATTTTCCCAGGTGTTAATCGCGTATTATTATTTATTTTCTTACCTGGACGTTTTAACCATGTTACAATGGTCTTAGTCGGTTGGTCGGTGATACGCAAAAAATAAAAAAAACTTTAATGTAACAAATCGTGTGAATTTAAAAAGCTTATCAACACTTCAAAGTTAAAAAGATAAGATGGCAGGTATTATGTTCGTATTTAAAATTCAAACTCTGGAGACCTCCTTAACAAAGCAATAAATGGCAGTGTAATCTTAGATGAAAACAAACATGAGTAGATACGGTATATTCTAACATTGCGTATTCGAAAAATGAGCTAGAAAGACCTACAAGCATTTTCATAAAACTATTGTGTTTAAAAACTTTAAAAATGGATTTTAATTTATAGGTATTTTTATTATTTGAGTAATTACGGGCGAAATGTTTTTTTTTGTTTCCCTGAATGATTCAGGCATTTGTAAAATGAGCAAGAAGGCATTGTGATGGATTTGAAAGACATAATCGCAGTGAGACAGCACGTGGTCACGCGGCAACGGTTCGACATACAACTGATGCTAGTGCGTCAATTAGACGCAGTTTTATCGTCTCATTTGCCGTGACTAGGTACCGTATCTTTAGTTTTTTTGTTTTAATCTAAGAGTGTAATACAATAAGTTGATATAAAATGGGGAACAACCACGTCCAAATATTGTCCAGTTACAATGAACTATAAAAGATAAACGGGGAATTACCGAACACTCCAACCCAATTCAAGACAGAACAATACATAAAAGGAGATAGGTACCTATTGACGTGTCAGTCAATTCTGTTGACAGAATTGACTAAATTAATTAATCTCAATGCATACGCAATATTCAATGTAAATATGAAATAAAATACACTACAAATACATATTTGATTGTTTTATTTTACAGTAGGTAGGTACATAGGTTTATAGTAAATATATGTATAATAAATACAAAACAACATTATACTTACAATCTTAATAACTAATGTTCATATGACTGGCAGTTGCAGTACTCGTTGGTACATTCTCGTATGTAACTCTAAGGGTTGATTTTTCAATCTACAGATAAAAGATATCTGTCAAATAAATCAACAGATAAAATATATCTGTCGAATAAATCTACAGATGAAAGAATCTGTCGAATAAATCTACAGATGAAATATATCTGTCAAATAAATCTACACATGAAATATATCTGTCGAATAAATCTACAAATGAAATATAGTAGTCGAATAAAACTACAGATAAAATATAACTGTCAAATAAATCTACAGATGAAATATATCTGTCGAATAAATCTACAGATAAAATATATCTGTCGAATAAATCTACAGATAAAAGATATCTGTCCAATAAATCTACAGATGATATATATCTGTCGAATTAAATCGAACACAACCAAAACGTTTTTATTGGTTGGTTACAGATAGCTTTACCTAGAGATTGAAAAGTTAGCCCTAAATAAATATATTTCTTAAATTCTACTGTTAGATAGAGAAACAAAAATAAATAAATCTATCAAATTATCAAACAACGTCAAAGTAAGCTTATATCATTAAATACTTCGTGTAGGTCCTAATAATCTTAACAATAAATCAGTCAGCGTTGCCTATAATGTATATGCAGTTTTTTATATAAACAATTAAATACATATTTGCTATTATCATACTAATATTATAAAGGAGAAAGTTTATCTATGTGTTGAATATTCTTTCACGCAAAATCTACTGAAAAATTGCGGTAAGATTTGGTACGTAGATAGCTGAACCCTAGATTCAAATGTAGGTTTTCTATAACAATAGACATAGCCGGATATTTGTTTGTTTGCTATAACAGTCCACACTTGGAGAAAATAGGAAATAAAATAGTAATAAGAAAAGACAGAGTAAAGAAAAGAGCAAGGTATGTGTGTTACAACAGCAAAGTCCGGGAGACTTACGCGGGTGAAAGCGCAGGGCGCAGCTAGTAATAAGAAGTCACTATCAATTTGTAAAACGAATTAAAACCGAGTTTATTGTCAGGTTTAAACCAATTACGGAATCAATATTTCTTTTAAACGAAGAATAAATATAATACACTGGCCCCCTTACTCATAAACGATGACTAACTTTATGTAACGTTTGTCTTTTACTGTTACATGACGTTTCAGAGTCAACAGACAGAGACTGCCGTTACATAAACTTAGTCTAACTAACTAACTGACTTAGTTTATGTAACGGCTGTGTCTGTCTGTGAACTTTAAAACTTCATGTCACAGTAAAAGAAACATTAACATAATGTAAAGTTATAACATTAAATACTTCGTGTAGGAACATAAAGTTAGTCATCGTTTATAAGTAAGAGGGAATGTCGTTAATATGGAACAACATTCCCCCTTTATGAGGTTTATCACATTTGAATATATTTCTCGTCTCCCGGAAGCCTTCCGTAAACGGTCTAAGCCTGAACACCATATAATATCCGTAGTATACGCGACGCGGGTTGCAAAGTATATGAGTGTAGTTCACCAGAAGGGGCACCAGCCGATGTAGCACTGGCAGAGGTTCTCGTTGTTGGTGGCCTGCCGGATCAGCAGCTCCACTTGCTTGGGCACGCTCACCACGCCCTCCACTTGCGGGAAGTCTCGCCCCGTCAACTTGTCGCGGATCCTGGGACATAATTACATATTACCTATACAAAATTACATAAAAAAATATCATAGACAAATTTCGTTGAATTTGCCTGTTTTTTAACAGAGACAATTACTTTAAATTAGGCTAGGGTATTTTAGCCTAATTAATGGGCGCTCTTAAGCGATCCCTTGCATAGAAAACAATTTAAGGATGGTTCGTTCATACCCTGGTGATAGAAATTGATGAGAATTTAGAATCAAAAATATGCTATTCATCATCACCCGATCGATCTTCCCAGATGGATCGCTCTCGAGAGCCCCGAGCTCTTTTATAAAAAATATGCTATTGCAAAATTAAATTATTCAAAACACGAACTCACGACCAGGAGAGGTATTCAGAGAGCTTCTGTCCGATACCGAGGATCGGAAACGTATCACCGTCTCGCTCAGTGTGTCGCTTAGTATGACAGTGACGGGTATACTCGTTTTCATTATCGGTTTCAGATCGGGGGCTGTGAATAGCCTAACAGCACTGGCAGCGGTATGCTACCACCACTGGGGATAGGTAGCTACTGTAGATTCAAGTCTTGACCAAATCTAAAACATTACCTGTTCAAAATATAGAGGGCGCGTTTATTCAAGTTGGGTTCCGGCGCGGGCGGCATCTCAAAGGAATCTCGGTCGTAGTGCAGGTTGCGGCTGCGCGCGGGCAGGCTGTAGGCCGCGGGCGAGGACATGTCGGAGCTGAAGCTGGAGGCGGAGCGGCCGCGCGGCTCCGCGCCGCCGTCCGCCAGCCGCCAGTTCAGCAGCGGGTCGTGCACGAAGGCCTCCAGCACGGCCATGACGCTGTCGCGGTGCGAGTGCAGCACGTGCATCACGGCCTCGCACGTCGACCGGTACGTGCCCTCGATGCCCGTCACCTGGGGGTGTACCAGTTAGCTTAGGGTTGATTTATCAATCTAAAACAAAGCGTTTTATAGTGCTTTGACCTGAATAACTGACTGACTGATTGATTTATCAACGCACAGCCGCTGATAGTAGAGAGTTGTTTGGAGAGTCAGGCATCCGATAAAAAAGGGTTTTTGAAAATTCCCACGGGATCAGGACTCATGCAAGTGAAACCGCGGGACACAGATAAAAGATATCTGTCGAATAAAATCAAACACTTTGATTCCTTTTGACAACATTGTGACCGTTTTATTCGGTGGTGTTACACTATATTGGACAGATATCTATTATCATTAGAGATTTAAAAATTAGGTCTTAGGCTTGCTTTTTCAATCTACAGATAAAAAATATCTGTCGAATAAAATTGAAATAAAAAAAAACCTTCTAAAGTTTCATATCTTTTGAAAAGATTGTGACGGTTTTATTTGGTGGTGTTTCATTTTATTGGACAGATATATTTTATCTAGCTAGAGAGTAAAAAAATAGCTCTTAGGATTGAGTTTTCAATATACAAATAAAGATATCTGTCGAATAAAATCAAACGCTAACAAATTTAAAAACCTGATTTCTCACAAACTTTTACGGTAGAAGGTTTGCTTTGCGAGACTTGGCTTTTTGTACATTTATGTTTTTGATGAATTCTAATATACGAAAGTAACTCTAGTGGTCTGTTAAATTCTATGACATATTAGAGAAGGATACAAGCTAAATTGTATCCCAATTCCGTACCCTAAGTTTCGCGAGTAAACGGGACGCAGCTGGTGATCAACAAACGTGACCAAATCTTTTCAGTTATGGGCGCGACCTATAGCTACGTGAAATGACGATCTTTTTTGATGACGAACATTTTTTCATTTCACGCCGAAACAAGCCACAAATAACCTGTTTTTTTGTGTGAAATTGTGTGAACATAAAATCGTACATTTTAAACAATAAAAGATAATCACAAAGTTACGTCTAATTTTCAACTAAAATCGATTTATTTCCAATTCTTTGTGTTTATCATCAATGAACATTTTACGAGTAATCGGCGTTTTTACGAGAAACTATCATTTTTTTTCATACAATTCTATCGCACTCACTCCTATGCATCCAAAAAAGGACAGTTGATTATCATCTATCCCCGTCTTAATTACAATACGTTATTGAGTTGATGAGAAGCAATTAGCGCGGCGATTGCGACACGAGCACAATGGCTCGGATTAACTGATGACTAATTGTTGTGTAATCGGTACATCTTCGTGAGATTACGTCTATTGAGACACTTATTAGGAATATTGCCCCGATGTTAATTAGAAGAATGAGATAAATGTTAGTAGGTTCATCTGAGATATGTTAAAACATATAAATTAATTAATTCTGCAAACATCACATAACGTCATCTAGCCCCATTGTAAGTTACTGAACTTGTTTTATGGTGATGGGTAAATGCTTTTTGGAACGAAGTTCCTTATCGCACGTTGCGAAAGGGGGCTAGACGGAAAAAATTAAGACCAAAAGTTGTGACGAAAATTTTTTTTGGTGCTTGGAATTTCGTTCCATCCGGGTGTCCCTTGACACCTCTCAAGTTTTTTTTGTGAATTCTTTAATATTATTAGTATTAGAGCCACCCAGACCAGACACAAATATTATTTTTTTAAGCACAAACACTCTTGTTCTCAACGGAAATCGAACCTGCAATCTTCTGCATTGCAGTTATATGTTCGCGCGACGCATAAAGTAAAAGGAGTAGAATCATAATAATAATCCTTTTTAAATGCGAATGTTTGTCTGTGAGTATAGCACTCAGAATCGTAATCAAAAACGGAATAAATGACTACTTTAGTCCCAACATTCCTACGCAACTATAAACGTTAAATAAAAATAAAAACAACTTTAGAGGAATCAGCCGGTGCAGCCACTAAGCCAGACATACATATCTGCATATTTCACTGCAGTCTTCTTTTCTTCTAGGGAAGCGTGCTACATTCGAAACTACGTCGTCCTAATTGAAAAGCGACGAGTTTATTTGATACTTGCCTATCAAAAAAATAATAAAAAAGAAATCCGGACATACGCGGAAAAATCACGCAGCGCAGTTAATTTATTAACAATGAGTATCAAAAAACCTCACCTCCATAGCATTAATAAGCATCCTGGTGAGGCGGAACGGAATCTTCTCCGGGAACTTATCCCTCGCTTGCGTGACCTCGAAGCAATCTCCGAAGTCAATATGGAGCAGTTTCCCCGTGACCCGATGCAGCATGATGTTGGAGGGGTGCCGGTCTCCCAGCCCCAGGATGTAGCCCACCATGGACATGACGGCCAGGGACCGGGAGTAGTTGGAGCGACGCTCGAACCACACTTCCGAGGACTCGCTCTTTAGCCAGAGCAGCCGGGCGAGGTCCTCGCCTGATGTTTGAGAGAGCGTGTGCTCGAATACTTCCACCTAACGATGAAATGTAGAAGTTAGGTTAGGGTTTTGGTAGGAGGGATAACTGATTTACAGTCATCTGCAAACTATTCAATACCTTTGACCTGTCCCTAGCTGCAGATTTGATGGCAGCAAAAGCTCAAAGCCAGAAGCCTCGCAGTATGCTGGAGTGGGTAGATCTAATATAGCCAAAAAATGTTCCATCGACACGACGATAAGAGAAAGTCATCCGTACCTCTACTATAATATGATAATAATAATAATAATATATATATAATTGACAAATGTCTGTCACGTAGACACACGTCTTTTTCTCCGATCTTATAAAAATATCGTAAATTATAATTGAAATACCATGAACAACATGAAAAAAGGAAAAATAAAACAAGTAACATGTTCAAACATGATCACATAATATAATAAAATGATAACGAGATCAGCAAGCAGAAGACAGACAACACAGAACGCACAACCACCACCATGGCAGCCTGTGACCAGCCGCGAGCGCGAGTCGTCGGATGAGGAGGTGGTACTTCACACCTCCGGACACTCGCGGCTCCGACAGCAGCAGCGAGTCCGAGCTGTCGTCGCCGCCGCCGCCACCACCACCTGCGCGACGACGAGGGCGACCGCCGTCGGCACGCTTGGGGCCTGTGGGACACCGCGTCCCGCGCCCGGCCTCCGCTACCGATGGTGTAGTGCGTCGCATGCGATGGACTCGTACCATGAACGAGAACTGCATGCGCGCCTACTATAGGGCTACAGAGGGAGGAGCCTTCATGACCACGTATCGTGATAGGATGCTGCCTTTGTTTCAGGCTCTTGAACCGACCGTGTCTGTTACTGCCCAACGATTATCGGATCAAGTTAGAGCTATCCAGCGGTGTAAACTGTTGGATGACTCTACGCTTGATCGTCTCCGTACTGAGGCGCTACCTATTGGTGTGACATCGGACTCGCGTCATGACCGACCCGCCCCGCTGCCGCCGCCGCAAGCACCGACCTCGTTGCCGTCGGTTGCGGCGCCCCGGGTCGGTTTGGATACCGAAGAAGTTGATTTCACTAATATGAGCGTAAGTACCCAAACTATTGAGCATTTGAGGAGAACTTTGGAAAATACGATTCAGGAGTACCGGTCTACCACGTGCACTAGGCCACGTCTGCCGCGTTTGCCGACGCATAGACGTAATTTAGCGCTAATGGGTGCCCTGGATGACCTACTAGCCCCCTATTTGGGTGCTAGTGAGGATTTAATTGATACTCACTCTATCTTGTACTGCGGGGCTATTGCGGCATGCCGTGTGGCTCGTGTTAGATTCCCGGACACTGACCGAACCCCGCGGCCGCCGTCATATGTCCCTGCCTGGCAGGTGCGGATAGAGCGACGTATCGATACATTCAGGACACTCATTGCAAAGCTTATCTGTTTCAGAGGGGGTAACACTCGCCCCAGAGTGATGCGTTTCGTGAACCAGGCTTTTGTTGGGACTGGTATCAGACCCCAGCAGTACATGTCTTGTGTCACGGAACGCATTGACTTTCTGAAACAGAAAATCTATGCGTGGGCAAACCGCATTCGACGCTACAGAGAGCGCGTAGATAGGTATCGACTGAATCGTATGTTCCAAAGTGATCAAAGGAGGGTGTACCGAAACTGGGAAGGGCCTAGTCAGTGTGTGGTCGATGGGCAAAGGCCAGATAGTCGTACCATGATTAATTTCTGGCGTGATATCTGGTCGGTGCCCGTCGAACACACCGAGAGCGATTGGATGCGTGTTGTCAATGACGTGTGTGAGCCAATCGAAACCATGGAGGCCATTAGTATTACATCATTAGATGTAAAATGTGCGATCCGGACGGCTCAGAACTGGAAAAGTCCTGGACCGGATGGATTGCATAACTTTTGGCTGAAATGGTTTCGGAGCTCACACGTTAGATTGGCTGCACAATTCCAAGAGGCTCTTGAACTAGGTACTCTTCCTAGTTTTTTAACAACTGGTGTCACCTTCCTGCTCCATAAGTCCGGTAGTACCACGGAAGCTAAGAACTACAGACCTATTACATGCTTGCCTACCATCTACAAGCTCCTTACATCCATTTTGACCGTCAAGATTAATTCGCACATTGTTGCGAATAAAATTTTGGCTCCAGCTCAGAATGGATGTAGGGTAGGGTCCCGTGGTACTAAGGAGCTTCTCCTCATAGACATGGCTGTTTGCCAACAGGTTCGCCGGAGTAGAGGGAGTCTTTCTACTGCCTGGATTGACTACAAGAAGGCCTATGATTCGGTGCCTCATTCATGGTTACGGAGAGTGCTGGAGTTGTATAAAATTGATGCAACTCTAAGAGCTTTCCTAGACTCTTGTATGGGGCAGTGGATCACGGTTCTTCGTCAACCAGGTGGTGGAGATACTTTTTTTGATCCGGAGGACTATATAAGGATTGAGAGGGGTATATTCCAGGGCGATAGTCTGAGTCCCTTGTGGTTTTGTTTAGCTCTGAATCCTCTTAGCACACTGCTGGGGAATTCAGGGTTAGGCTATCGTCTTCGGAGAGGGGGTGAGGTTATTTCTCATTTGCTGTACATGGATGATCTCAAGCTTTTCGCTGCCAAAAAACCGGAATTGGTGTCCTTGTTAGAAATTACGGATAATTTCAGCAAGGCCATCAATATGGAGTTTGGTATCGATAAGTGTGCGGTCTTACATGTGCAGCGAGGGAGAGTTGTGAATTCATCGAATTTGCAGCTCTCAGAGACAATATCACTCAGATCCCTCTCCGAAGGTGAAACATACAAATACCTGGGTATGTCGCAAGCTTTAGCGATTGATGGAGATGTAAAACAGTCAGTGAAAGAGCGTTTCTTTGGCCGCCTAACAAAAGTTCTCAACAGTCTTTTGTCGGGTGGAAACAAGGTGCGAGCTTTCAATGGCTGGGTTATGCCTCTGCTCATCTATTCTTTCGGTGTACTCAGGTGGACTCAGACTGAACTTGACGCCCTGGATCGGAAGGTACGTTCACAGCTAACAGCCCATCGCATGCTTCATCCCCGCTCTTCGGTGATGAGATTGTACATTCCCCGGAAGTGTGGTGGTCGAGGCTTTTTAAATGCTAAGACTCTACATAACCGGGAAGTGTGCAGTCTCAGAGAATATTTTCTCGGTTCCGAGAGTGGGATGCATCGCGATGTGGTAACAGTGGACAAGAACCTTACCCCGCTCTCCTTGGCAAAAGAGAACTGGCGCAAACCTTCGATACTCAGCGTCGAGGACCGCAAGGACATATGGAAGAGCAAGGAGCTGCATGGGAGGTTTTATCGGGTCCTTACGGACCCCGATGTAGACCTCCTTGCGTCGGTGAACTGGCTACGTTTCGGTGATCTCTTTGGGGAAACCGAAGGTTTTGTTTGTGCAATTGCCGACGAGGTAATGATGACGAACAATTATAGGAAATATATCCTGAAGGATGGTACGGTCGATATTTGTCGGGCATGCCACCATCCCGGAGAGTCACTCAGGCATATTATTTCCGGTTGTTCTCATCTTGCCAATGGTGAGTACTTGCACAGACATAACTTGGTGGCCAGGATCATCCACCAGCAACTTGCTCTTAAATATGGACTTGTGGACCAAGAGGTGCCATACTACCAATATGCACCCGTTCCAGTTCTCGAAAACGGTCGTGCCACGCTCTATTGGGACCGGTCTATTATCACGGACAGGACTATTATCGCCAATAGACCTGACATCGTGATAGTAGACCGGTCGGAACGACGGGCAATACTCGTCGATATCACCGTTCCGCATGACGTTAATCTCGTAAAGGCTGAAAAGGACAAGGAAACTAAGTACTTGGACTTGGCCCACGAGATTACCGCCATGTGGCACGTTGATTCGACAAGTATTGTTCCGATAGTCGTGTCGGCAAATGGATTAATAGCGAAGAGCCTCGACCAACATCTTAAGAGGCTTTCGCTAGACGGTTGGGTCAAGGGTCAGATTCAGAAGGCAGTCGTCCTTGATACGGCACGTATCGTCAGAAGGTTCCTGTCTCTGCGTCCCTAACCATCGGTAGCCTGGGCCCTGCCCCGCTGCCGACGGGCTTCTAGGTTTAGGTTTTTATAGTAATTTACTGTTTTTGTACAAAATTTATACATTGTTTATAGGACTTGTAGATAGAATTTTATATAAGTTTGTTACTTAGATGGAATTTTGTTTATAGGTTTTGTAGTAATGTATATATTTTGTATGTAGTTTATTTTTATAAAAACTTAAATTTAAGAAATAAAATAAATGAGTGAATAATAATAATATAATAATAATAATATAATAATGCACGACGTTACACACAGCGCAATCTAGCCCCAAACTAAGCACTAGGCTTGTACTATGGGTACTAAACAACGGATATACTACATATTATACATTTTTTTTTTGTAAATACATACATATGATACATAGAAAACACTGAATATCCCATGTCTTCGGACCGTGGTGAGTCCTAGGACATGTTGGTTTCCTCACGATGTTTTCCTTCACCGTAAGAGCGATGTTATTAGCGCACATATCTTTTTCTAAAAGAAAAAGACATTGGTGCGCGGTCGGCCTGGATTCGAACCCACGACTCTCGGAATGCAAGCCGGGGTATCTACCACTAGACCAACACCGCTCACATAAATGTGCATTGTCACGATAACAGTTTGGGTTATGTCTGTAACGTAAAATATCGGGTTGCGCGACATAGTTTTAACTTCAGCACAAAAAGCCATCTATTGCTATTTCAGCCTGTGATACACTGGCACTTCTGTCCTCGTCACTCATTCACATAGAATTAGGGTATTCTCATCACACATAGTATTCAGAGAGTAGTTACGTGGGAACAAATGTCTTGCTACGGCGCCTCCGCCCGACCATGCCACATCGAGAAGATCCAAGAATACTGGCTGATGTCGTAAGGGTTGACTTGCGTGCAAATGGCCTCACTACACGGGATGCTTAAGATCGTGTGAAATAGAGACGTAAAAGTAAGAAAGCGGACCCCGGGCTCCCGGATGTAACAGGGAATGATGATGATGTTTGAGTGAGAGTATTCCTACCTTGTGCTTCAACATGAGCTTGTGGTAGTCGTGCACCATCTTCATCATGAGCTGCTGCTCGGTGTTGAGCGGCACGCGCTTCCCGCGGTACTCCGCGATGAGGTTGTACAGCGTGTCGCAGTGCGGCACCCAGCCGATGAGGCCGGACAGCGGCGACAGCGGGACCACGGCGTAGCGCGTCACGCCCAAGTCGTGCCGGTACGTGTTCGGGTCCGTCTGCGGACATGGGACAAAATCAAAACCATGTGGGTTTGCAGGACACATTTTAGTTAGGAATAAACCAACGAATGTTTGCGCGGCAGTCGTCCAAACATAGCGCGGCAACCGCGCCCGAATGCCGCGCTATATCTGGACACACCTTTAGAGTAGTATAGGTCGCCCTAAGTCCTCTTACTTGACCTAACGACTGCTATTGGAGATAACAACCGGGACCAACTGCTTAACGTCCATGGAGGAGTTTGAGAAAATGTTTTTGCCACACAAATTATCTGTCACCCACCCACGTACTTAATGACCGCGTCAAGCGTTGCTAAACCCGCACGGCCATTCTAGATCAGCAGAACCAATGAGTGATAGTTTATGTAGGGCACCCAGATTCTTTGAAATCCTTGCAGTAAGCACGGAAAACAGACACAGTTTGGTTGTCAAATACCAACCGTACCATAGCCTCTAACGGCCAAACAGTGATTCACCACATAAAATTTATGATCTAGTTAAATAATTGAACATCTTCTTTATTTACTATGGGAAATTTTTGATTTCTTAAGTAGTCCTCAAATTTTGAGCGTTTCAGTATTTGGCCGATCAATGGGCAGGCAACATGACTGGCCAACCATTTACGTACATTGCATATGGTATGGAGTTCGTATGGCTCCCGAAATATATTGTAAATTGTAATCGCAGTATGTTGTAAATTGTCACTCAATCTCTTAATCAATCAACACATCAAATTGGAATTTTATACAGAGGAAGTCGTGAATTAAAGTTACGAAACGCCTCTGTGCACAACTACTAGATAAACTGTGCCAAAAACCAGTAGATACATGCCTGTAACAAAGTATTGACTAGCCCGAAGAGCTGCATGACCCTCTCATCCTGGCGCAAGTCCTCGTGTCCTTTCAGCAGGAACATGTACTGTTTACCGTCCGACCCTTGGATAGTCAGGCGACGAGGACGTTGCTTCGATTTTATTACCTGAAATCACAATCATATTACAATACGGGGTTTCATCACGGGGTTCCCGTGTAGCGCAGTGGTAGCGCACTCGCCCGGCAAGCGAGGGGCACAGGTTCGAATCCTGTCATGGCAGGTCATTCTCTTTGTAAAATATCTTCTCATTATTACTATTACATACAAACGAGAATGCTCTTAGTTTCGATAGTCTTTTGATTCCATTTCGATTGTCTATTGTTTAGTTTTTTGTTTTCAAGTCAGAAATAGTCATGAGAATTGATTTTGCATACCGTACCAAGAAAGTGTTCAATGGCAGAAATGGTCCCTTAGTTAGAGAAATAGCCATATCAAGAACAGGTCATAAGTTGAAAAAAACGACTGAAGAACTGGTCCTAAAACGGTGTAGAGAAACCAGCAACCCCCTCCATTACTGATCTATTATGCTTATGGTATAAGCGTGACAGAAAAGAAATCAGCAATGGCAAATATGCTTCTCGTGCTCATATGGTACCACTGCAAGACGTGCGCGTAATTAGAGAAAATTGTAAGTATTGGTATTAGAGCGGTAACAGTCTAGTGGTAGATACCCCGACATTCATTGCGTAGGTAGTGGCTTCGAATCCCAGCCGATCGGAACTCTTTTATAACTCGGTAGATCACTTGGCTAATGATCGGAAGATTGTGGGTCCCAATCCCGCTAGGAGCATTATTTTCCTAAATCTACACTAATATTATAAAGAGGTAACGTTGGTAACATGTATGTATGTATATAGGGGGTAATCTCCGAAACTACTAGACCGATTTCAAAAATTCACCACCATTAGAAACCACCATTAGAAAGCTACATTCACCCTGAATAACATAGGCTACTTTGATCCCGATATTCCCACGGGATCGCGACTTACGCGGGTGAAACCGCGGGAATCTGCTAGTCCAAAATAATAAGGTTCCTTTTTCGATGAATCATACTCACAACTAAATGACTATGTATATGCGATATCCTAATGATAGGCTCGTTGGGCACGTAGGAGCCGGGCACGGCTAGCTCGTAGTCCCGGCAGCTGTGCAGCCGTTTGCTGACGTACTGCAGCTCCAGCGACGTCAGCGAGCGGAACTGCGCCGCGACTCGGCGGACCACGTGCGAGTACAGGTCCCACGCCTCGTTTAGGTATCGGTCTTCGCCGGTTTCCTGGAAACGGGATGAATAAATATACTGTCGTCGTTTAAAAAGAGGATGTCCATTCATCGACACAGTTTTGGCGCCGTGCCAGAACGTTACTTAGTTGTAAAAATATATATTAATTTTTGAGGTTAATTTATGCAATTTCAAAATTTTTTTCACCCTAAAGTCCTAAATGGTACTAATTAAACGTTTAGCTGAACTACCGCCTCCGCCATTGCGTCGTCCATATTGCACCAAAACGTCAAAATAATCTATAAAGGAGTTTCTAATACGATAAACTCGAAAGTTTGCGAGAGTAACCGACCTCCTTGGTTCGAGAATTTAGTCCGACCTCTTTGGTTTTGGAACGAAACTTGATATTTGTAACGTGTGACATTAGCATCCCGAGAGTCCGGGGGCCAAAAATGAATGATAACCAGGGTGAATAAAAACTAAAAGTTTTCACAGGATAAAACTACAATTATGTGTCTATTGAATAGTGCTTAAACCGTTCAGACACGTCGATGTTTATGTCTGTCTGTCTGGGTCTGAAACGCCTAGGAGACTTGGCATTCTCCTTTAGAAATCCATCCTAATTCCTTGCATTTTTTTAGGGTTCCGTACACAAAGGGTAAAAACGGGACCCTATTACACAGACTCCGCTGTCTGTATGTCCGTCTGTCACCAGACTGTATCTCATGAACTGTAATAGCTATAGACGGTTCCTTGTACTTTTCACAGATACTGTATTTCTGTAGCCGCTATAACAAGAAATACTAAAAAAAAAAAAAATATTTAAGGGGAGCTCCCATATTCGACATAAAAACGCAACGATACCGCCATGTATTTTTACCACTCGCGCCATCTAGTGATGGACTGGCGCCAATAGTAAAATCAATTTTAACGTTCGCGTTGCGTTCATGGATCGGTTGGTCCAGTGTTCGGTTGGTCCAGTTTAGGGTTCCGTGCCTAATTATGAGTAGTACGGAACCCTTGGTGCGCGAGTCCGACTCGCAGTTGACCGGTTTTTTAAGTAGATCGGCTTTTCAGTTCTTTGTATTGACAAACTTTGTGCATGGTATAATGAAACTGATGACAGACAGGCGGTTTTTCATAAAAAGCAGTTTTTCATGTTTAGCCATATTACCTTGTACAAATCGCCCCAACGCTGCGCCTCTTGCAAATCTCGTCCATACATTTGTATGAATGATATTTCTTTCAAAGTATCCGGAGGCCGGTCCAACATTGCGTGCATTTTGTCTAACGTCTTAAACATGCCGCGGTAGTCCTTTTCGCTGAAGTAAAGCCTAAAAAATTAAAAGGTAAATTTAGGTTTTTGAGTCTTCACTTTACGTTTATAAATAAGACTGTATAACTTCATAACTTGCCTAGATGCTTCATCCAAAGCTATGAATACTTGATCGTGCCATAATATCGCGACTTTGATCAACTCCTCCGATATGAGCGCAGTCTCATTGACTAGGTTCTGTGAATGTACGTACATCGTCTTCAACACATAGTTAGCTGCATTTTTCCTCGACACGAACGAAGACTTGGTCGCTACAGTCAGCGGGTAGACCAACGCCTGAGGGTGAAGTTTCCCAATATCTATCAGTAAGATATGAACCAACTTCGCAACCAAGGTTCTAGGCGAATCTATTCGAGCGATCAGCTGCGGAATGACTTGCAGCCATATCTTTATATCTATCTGCCGAATGCCTTCGAATAGAGCATCATAGATCGTCGGATGATGCCCGTGATCAAACCATAGAGTTAAAAGTCGTAGCGTGTCTTGAAGGGCGTTACCGTTTGACAAACTGATCGACTTAAAGAACCCTTCTATAGCCGGAATCGTATGAGTGTTTATAAAATCAGCTCTCGAGACTTTCTTATCTCCGGACCCACCCGCTATACTGCTTTCCGATATATTGTCTTGTTGCTTATAGAACAATACCGTTTCGAAATTCATGCAAGCCCAAGCGTGACAAGCTTTGTACCAATCCGGTGCCAGGATTGTGGCAGCTGCATAGTTTCTTAGGATTTCAGGAATAGAGAGCTCGTTGACTTCTTGAAGGGTTTCACACCAAGAGCCCAATTTCAAGTGACACCTCGCGACGAGCCTGCAGTTCTCGTCGTTGTCAGGTTCGAAATTATCAATGAATCTCTGCAGTACGTCGTAAGCATATCGTTTGTTACCGGCATCCCACAAATTCTTACTATACGCCAAAACTATTCGAGGTTCGTGTAATCGCAAAAGAACATCGGGATTAGTGATCGGATCGCTTCCTATAATAGACAAAACTATCTTATGGGCTTGATTTATCGCTCCGGTCTTTCTGCACAGTGACGCAAACTTGAGCCACGTCTGGAAATCGTCTCTAGGTGTTAGAACTAAACTGCGTATTTGCAATAACTTTCGCCAATCTTCGACGAGTCTTTGTCCACCTTGTAGTCGGGTCCACCATGTTTTGCGAATAATACTTCTCCTTTCTTCCACCAATTTATAAGTCACTACTTCTTCTAATTCTGTGAGCATTTGTGCGTTAACTAAAGAGCCGTATGCTCTCTGATAGCTTTCTCCTACGACTGAGGTTAATTCAGTGTCCAGCAAGCTCCGGGCTAAATCGATGTAATTCCTGGATTCTGGCCACTGTCCTTCGTGGATGGCTAAAATAGCTCTGTAAAACGCACCATCTTGACTTTCTTCTGGAATCAACTCTACGTATTTCTTCATGGAATCCCATTCTTGCAGCCCCCAAGACGACGCAGCGGCGATTTTTGCTGACTTCTTTTTTCCGTCTTCAGCCATGGAGTCCCATTGGTCAGTAGTGATGTTATACAGTCTATTCCATTCCCCCATAGCCTCTAAGCACCTCATCATTCCTAACTGGGAATCCTGATCTTGTGGTTCCACTTCTAATTTCTTATTGTAAATGTCCAGAGCTTGTTCCCAGTTGTGGAGTTTTTCATACCACCGCACGTTCACAGTGGAACTATCTCCAACCTTCTTGTTTGTAGCTGCAGCCTTCTCCAGAAGTCCACTAGTAGCTTCTTTACACTGCAGTTTATTATTTACGTGAATTAGAGTTTCTATAATTTTAATTGAGGGATTTCTTTTATATTCTTGTTCCTGCAAAATAAAACTTTATAAAAATCGGCTCAAACTGGCTTTATCATAAAATTAATAAGAGGAGACCTACAAATTACCTTATAATAAAGAGCTTTTGCATAAGCTTTGCAGTTAATAGCCGTATCACCTAACAACTTAATTGATAATGGAAAGGTTCCTTTGTTTCCTCCACAATGTTCCATGAATTCAGCCAGGTTTAAAATTGCGAGGGATAGCTCGGGACAATCTGGGACATTCAAGGCCTGTTCCAGGGCAAACACTAGATCTCTTCTTATAGGTTCCGAGAGCTCTGTCCAGCAAGACATGAACGCGGCATTAAACAGGTCGCTAGCCAATTGAGGATAGTTTTGTGCTAAAGTCGAACACGCCCTGCAAATTGGAGAAAAAAAAAATTAGCACCTTACTTTTTATTTAAAGTTACCATTTTATTAAAATAATTTTAAAAATAAAATGAAGAAGACCATAACTCGCCTAATAGCGGGACTATTAGACTCAGTCAGAAATCCGACGCTCAACTGCCGCAGCCACTCGAGCCAGTCCTCTTTTGACACAATGTTCGTAATAGACCAACACTTTCGCAAGTTTTGCACGTTTAACTTCAACTTCTGGATCGGAATATCTCCGCTCACCAACTGCAATAACAATATTTTGTAAGACAAATAGATTATAACAGTAAATCGAATTGGTACATACCTATATTATAAAGTTTACTTACGTCACTCTTTTTATTCCGTAACCTGGATCTTGTCTCGTCTAAATAGTTGTCGTCGGATGCAAGCGTCGATATAACTTGCAATCTTGTTACAAGGACAATATAGTTGGGGCACTGTATCTTGTGCTTCATGAGTAATCGGTCTACAGAGGGAATATAGTCGATATACTCGCGACCTAGTTGTAGAATCAAAGCACATAGCGTGTTCATTGCCGTTTGTCTCAACACAGGGTTTGTGTCCAAAACCTTTGCCAAAGCCTGTATTATCACTGCTGAATACGGTCTCAAGTACAAATACATAGACAAATGTTCTACCGTCTCCATTGCCAGTTTAGATATCAACGTAGGAATGTTTCTTCCGTGAAATAGCGCCGTTATAGCCGGAATTACCGACAAAAGTACATCATCTAAGTTGTTCTCAAACTTTTGTATAGCCAGTAGTAATTTTTCAGTCAGAAATCTGTCTTTACTGCTGTCGTTCTTGAGTACTCTCAAAATGTTCGGTAATATTTTACGGAGATAAATCTTGAATTCCGTTCCAATGGCCAATGTTATATGTTCAACCAACATAATTAAAGTCGGCTGCAATTGACTATCAGGAGTCCAATATTCTTTAATAATGTCGAATATGTCTTCCAAATAATCACGGATGTGTATTTTTACGACAGATATTAGTTGAGCTAGCTGAGTTAATAAGAATTCACGAAAGTTATAGTTATCCGTGTTGCGAATAACGTAAAGAAGGCTCGGGGTTACCCGGGATATGTAGGGTACACATTTAATACCCAAGGTCTGGAATATAAGCGTGACGGAATGCACGACACTGATATGATGTTGAGACAACAAAGGGTCTCGAAGTATACGCATTAATGTCGTCACTACGATAGCTGGATAGAATTCGTCGAGTACTAAAGGCGTCATATTGACCAACATCTCGCTTAAATTGGCATCTAAGTTTTCATTCTTAGCAGATTCAGTGATTGGGATCAAGGTAGAAACAGTCTGAAAATCAATTAATCCCTGATTAACTTTATGTTTGTAAGGATCTAATGCTCCCAACAGACCCAAAACCCTCAATGTTTCCCTTCTCTCTCTAGTTTGATGCTCTGTCTTTAATAAGTTAAGCAGCAAATCCATAAGATTCGGGTTCTCCATGTACGGTATTACTACGTGCCCGGTAGCGCTGACGACTTGACCAAATGACCAAAGAGCGATACTTCTTTTCTCCATTTGGTTCTGATCTGCCAATATCTCTAACTGAACTGATATTAATTCCTTCAACCAGACATTCAGAGCATGTCCTCCGCCATTAACTTCGGCTAAGTCTCCTATCGCCTTTAGTGTAGTTGTCACCATAGCAGAGTTGCTGCTTTCTTCTCTCAATTTCGGCACAAGAACCTTCAATATCGTATCGACAAATTGTCTGGTAAGTCTGGGCGCGTGAGATATTATGTTGTTAACCATCTTCAACACTTGCTCCTTATTACGTGTTGATTCTGAATGTTGTAATTCCATCAATATCTGCACGAAGAGTTGGCGTAACGTTGGTGTGGTGTAACTTGGGTTTATGTTGCTCAGTCTTGCAACTATACATAGCGCTAATTCGCCAACTTCTGAGTTCGAATCGTTTATAAGGACGAAAAGACAATTCAAATGATCTTCAACTGCTAAATATTTGTCGAATATGGGATTCATAAATACTTCTAAAACTCTATATCGAACTTCATGATCGAAATCCGACCGTCCTACCGATAGTAACTTCCCTATTGATTCATCTACCAGTAAATTGAGAGTACGGGAATTTACTAGAGCACATCTCTCTACTGCTTTGATCAACAGTTTCGCAGCAGTTTTGACGGCTTCTATACGAACATCGTGTTGTTCGCTTAGCAGGTAGTAATCTGTGCATCTTCTTATAAATGACATTAAGGTGTTATTCCATTCGAAGTCAAAGGAACCCAACGTACGCAGAGCCATCACCAACTTGGTTGCGTCATGCGGCTCCACTTGCATGGCCGTGGTAAACATGTGAACTATCTGATGTTCACCGTTACTCGGCGCGTAAGGTTTCTTTCGTAATATCAAAGAGAGCATATTAAGAAGTCTGTCGGTAATTTCTTTCTTCAAGGAAGGTAGATTCTGACTGAGTTCTTTGAAGCATGTTGTAAGGCGAGGACTGAGACCAGTTGCACACATTGGATCAAGTAATTCTCTTACTTCATTGACAACATTTTCTTTCATAGCAAATCCTAATAATGTGACACAGTTAAACAATGGTGTGTCACTGTGATTACGTTTTTTGGGAGTATCTCTTATAGGAAATGTAAGTTTAATGATTTCAATAATTCTACCAAGATATTGCTGAATGTCTGACTCAACAGCTACACAGATTAGGCCAAGTGTTGTGAATGCCATTGCTTTTTCCTTCTCCCTCCCCCTAAGGAAAGTAATGAGATGATTTATGGTACATTTTAAGTGCTTCTTAGCAAATGCATCTCTATTGAATGCAGCTAGCCTCGGGATCATTAGGAGAAGCATTTGATGAACAATATGTGATCTTGATATCTGCTGCGCCATTACCTCTAAAACAATAATATTAAAAACAGTACATAGAAGTTTACAATTACAATTGGTTTTAATTTTCATAACTCTAATAAATTGACTCACCTGAACAAATCTTCTCATATTTCTCTGCAACCATCCTTTTGCATATACCAGACTCATAAATAGTAAGTTGCTGAGATTTCTCATCTACATAATGTTGTGACGACCAGGCACCCTGAATTTTAGTATGTAGCGATATTTCATCTGATACATCTTGCTCAGAATTCAGTTTCTGCATCAGAGTTGTGTATTTCTTTTCCCAATTGGCATTAGAACAGCGAAGCAGCTCATTTAATATAATTAAAGCTCCGTGGACATGGTCATCCCTGGTCAGGCCTCTCTCCCTGCCTGCCTGATCACTGAATGAGGTCATGGCTTCTTCATAACACTGAATATACCAATGGGCTTTATTACTTTGACCTGGCAACTCCCTCTGAGCTGTTAAAACGAGAGCAGCTCTTAGTGCTTTAGCAGCAGCTTCTCTTATTTGCTCCTTTGGATCTCTCAATGCAATCATAATATGATTAAAAAACCCATTTATTTGTTGGTAAAAACATGAAGGGATGGCAACTGCTAGTTCCCGAAGAATTAAAACGGCTGATAGTCGTTTTCCTTCATTCCTTTCTTCTGAAAGCCACTCGAAAGCTCTTTTTATTTCAGTTTCAACATATTGTCCCCTTTTGATGCCGAGTGTCGTGACTAACCGTCCCATCGTCTTGGCACCCAACTCTAGTAATCCCATATCGGTAGAAGGAAACACATTGCTTAGGTAATGAGCATAGCGGAGTGCTCTAGTTTTGTTGGTCTCTGTATCACCACTCGTTAAACATACTGGAAAGTATAGAAAGGATTTTTAGCAGCCTAAATATACACAAACAGTAGGTATGTAAGTAAATAACATTGGGCATTGTTTGTAAGCACATAACCTAGAATTCATACCTATAATAAGTATCCCAGCTTTCTTCTCATTGTTGTCGTAGCTGCAGGTCATCGCGTGTATTTGTTGATTGAAATCATCCAGGACTTGCGTCAAGTTTTCTGGGGACATCTCCCGAAGCTCCGTTTTAGCGAAATTAAGTAATTCCCGTATAGCCTTATGCCGTGTCTCGGACTGTCGGGATTTCAGCCCAGACACCATTTCGCTTATTTGATAAGTCGTCATTGTAATAAATAGAAGACTATTTTATTTATTTGACCTAATTATTTTGCAAACAGAATTTGCAAGTTTAATTAAATCAATAGACATGGTAAAACATACTCCAATACACCGGAAACTAATTAGTTACATGTTTCTCACTAAATTAGGAACCTTTTCACTGAGTTTGCCGAATGTTTTTCACAAATTTCAACCAAAACCCAAACGTAAACAACAAAATACACACACGCGGCCATTGACCGATGACGTACCACAGAACCAAAATTTTGGAAAACTGTCTATGGTTGCCGAGTGCCAACATGACAATAATAAAACATAGTACTGTTCCGGGGTTAAAACTTGGTTAAAACCCGTACATGTACTCCAATGGAAAACCGATAATTTCCGCTTTGTTTTGATTGGCTGACGTAGAGCCTTTGAGAACGATGACGCGTATATTTTCATTATTTTCTTGTCATGAACGACAAATGTCAAACAGCTGAGCGAGGTGACTGACTTGCCGTTTGTGTGGCTTGTTCATCTTTCTTGTTCACAAAATTGAAATAAAATTTGGAGAAATTGTGGATTTCAAGACATTGCTCAACTAAAAATATATATTTTTAACAATGAGTGAACTAAGTCAAGAAGAGGTAAGTAAATTTATTGCCGTGGAAACAAAACATCGTGTAGTTACCTACTGCGTATGGTGAATCGTATTTCGTAACAAAACAAAGCATCGATAGTATCTAATTCGAATCCATGTAACATTTTTTTCTTGAGAAGGTAGGCATCCCGTTTGTGTTTTATAGATTCGGAGACGTCGTTTAGCGAGGCTAGCAGCTCTTAGCGGAGGTGGCGCAGCTCCTATGGCTGCGAGCCCTCCGATGACTCCTGGCGCCTCGATACCCTCACCAGATGCTCAGGGCTCTCGTCTCTCTCCCGCGCTGGTGCCACGTGGCTCCACAGAACCCAACACACCCGATGCATCTAACGCAAACAAAGAACCCAATTACACAGATGATGTTAATAAAACCGATGACCAGACAAAGATACCAGCTGACAGCTTGATCGTCACAGAAAAGACAGAGAGTAATCTATTAGATGAAATGCCTGATACAAAAATGACAGATTTGTCTCAAACAAGACAATATAACAGTTTTGACTCGATGGGAGAGGATACGTTGTTGAGTTGTGGGTCTGTGAGGGTGGGTAGCCTGCCGGCGTCAACAGGCGGAGGCTCGGAAGGCGAAGGCGCGTCCACCCGCGAAGACACCACGTCACGCTCCGTCTCTCCTGCACACTTTGTGGAACCCTCTCCGGTGCGGCCCCGGCCTGCCAATGCCTCGCCTAGTTGTTCACGACGCTCTCTATCAATGGAGGTTGATGATGTTTCAGAAAAGAATTCACAATCAGAAACTCAACAAGAACCTATGGAGGTAAGTCACTTTTTCATTGTTTGTTTCTTTGAATTTTCCTGTCTTTAACCATGATTCATTGTTGTAAAAGGTGGAAGATGACTCGACAGCTTCACCAGCCAGAAAAATACAGAGATCTAGAACCATCAGCTGTACTGAGCTAACAGAAGAACAGTTAAGACATATTGTTGCTAAAATTCTCCAAGTTTCATGGTCAGAAGATAGTGCAGGTGAGAATCTTGTCTTTGTTCAGTTTATTTATATTTGGTGAACAATGCTGTGACGTTGTGACAATGCATTTGTTTCAGGCGGTATATTTGTGCCATCTGTGGCGGCCTCATTACTCGATAACCCCAAATTGAGTATAAACGAATTAACATCACAAGCTTTAATGGATGTAATTTGCCAAATAGCCGATTCATCAGATCCTTTAAACCAAAAACTAGTAGCTGTGTATGAAACTTCAAAAAAACTCATTGAAGATTGTGGGGAGGATGCTTTGACGAGTGGACCTTTAGGTTCTGAAAACGACACAGAGAAATCAGATTGTCCTGCACCATCACTGCCTATTCAAGAAACCATTCCTACCCAGGGTCTGGCAGTTAGTTACATACTGAAATTTTACAACAATATAAATCTATATGAAAGAGAAAACCCAAAGAAAAGTTCAGAGCCTCCGCTCAGTGAACTATTGCAAAATTTGAGGAGTCTCTTGGTACATCATTTGGTTTTAATCCTGCTCGGGAAGTTTGATCTGCAGAAATGTAGAAAATCTCCCCTCCTGCCTTACATTCTAATTGGAAACACACCTATTGGACTCATACCGGAACTGCTTCTGGCTACGTATTTGGACAAAGAAATATTTGAAGAGGTAAATATTCTAGTTAAAAATATTGTGTTGTTAATTTTTGTCTGTTTCTATCAAGGACATAGGTTAAGTGAGAAATTAAATTTAATAAGAAACATACAAGACCTCTTCATCAAACTACTAATCCATGGCATGGTAGCTTACTGAGCTGTGCATATTTATAAATAATTACTTAAAAACATTTTATGCATTATGCATTTTAGTACTTTAAGAAAGAGGGGTCCCTCTTTCTTTACTTATATTAAAGTATAAATTTAAAAAAATAATTACATAGGTGCAAATAGGAGAAAATGCAGCCAGCATAATGGGCACTTTTGGCCATAATGGACTTAGTCAATAGAAATTTTACTTAATATTTATTGTGTTTACTTTTAATAGATTTAATTAAGTTTTTAGGTTCGATTCAACTAACCTTCTGACAATTCTACGCATAAATCGTCTTTTGTTTATGTTATGTAATTTTATGGCGAAATAAAGTAATTATGAATTATTATGTGGGTCTCAAAAAAAATG
>OY292404.1:14637926-14785164 GCA_958496205.1 Idaea biselata
CACGACGTTACACACAGCGCAATCTAGCCCTAAACTAAGCACTAGGCTTGTACTATTGGTACTAGACAATGTATAAACTACATATTGTACTTTTTTAATAAACAAATACATATGATACATAGAAAATACCCAGACCAGAAACAAATAGCCTATAGCGTTCCTCAATAAATGGACTATCCAACACTGAAAGAATTTCTCAAATCGGACCAGGTTCCTGAAATTAGCGCGTTTGAACAAACAAACTTGTTTGTAGACAACTTTCGGTAATTAAGGAAATCTGTCTAGTAATTTAGGAGATATACGACCGAATACAGAAAGGTCACTCAAAATTTAAGTGGTACTTAAACAATTAAGCGGCTCTCAAACTCAAAAACTCCCATTACTAATTTTTAATTTAATAGCTGCTCAATTTTTTAAGTGGCGTTTCTGTATTCGGCTGATATGGAAATAGTGATAAGAAATGCGCGAAAAACTTTATTTATTAAGTACTACTTACTACGCAAGATTTTCGGGTAATAATGTCGAGATTTGAACTTACGCGACTCTCTTGTTGGGCACGCGTCCTAAATGGACCACGCGATCTGTCCATCGCCACAACATCGCGCCATAGATAATTTATGAATTTGTTTTTGTCCTGTTTACTATTTTTCGACTATGGCCGTAGAACGTAGAAATAGAAATATCTAACTAGATCATAAAAATGAAATAAGGTCACTACATCTTATATTAAGTTTGTCATCGTATCATCACCGTAAATATTTCTTAAACGGCAGGAATCGATCCCATAACTTTCTCCATTACTCATTGCGCTACATAGGTCGCCTTTCTCCAATCGTATAATAATAAAAAAAACCTTAACTTTATCTGCATAATCGTTCAATGCTTTCGATATAATTTCTCAACTTTATCATGTGGTGAGTTTTGCAATGTTTTTGGCATACTTTTTCCGGCTGCCCACGCCGATTTCTCGTTCATTCGTCTCCGCACGTCACAACTTTATGATGCAAGATAAAGGTTGTTTACCTGCTTGTCTTAAAATATTATTATGAATTTTTATATCGGTTTTACTCGTATTGCCAAGCGGAGTCGTTCCTGGCTGCGTTTCCATCAAGTATGCGTAGTAGGAAAATAGTTTGAACCAATACAATATGACTGCTTACTTTTCGATCTGATTTTAGAATCAAGCTATCAGTCTAACAAAAACAAACAAACCTATTCCACGCTGCGCATCCTAAGTGGAAACGCAGCCAATCCCGTGTAATATTCCCTAAGCAAATGGGGTCCATATTGGGTTGCATAAATTTAAGAGGCATAATGTAAGGTTGCATAACGTTTTTTGGCATACTCTTCTTTTCGCATAACGTTCATTTAGAATGAATCATTAGGCATAATTTAATTTCGCATAACTTCGTTTATAATAATGATATATTAGCATAAAATGTTCTTGCATAAATGTTTTTAGAATAACGATTACTAATCATAACATTTATTGGCATCTCACCTTATGGCATAAAGATTACAAGTCATAAGCATAAAAAACCATAATGTTAACAAATGTAAAATGAGTTAAAATTAATATCATATTAAAATTTAGAATATCATTTCATATTATGTAGTAGTTCACAAACTTTGCTATGAATTGCATATAAAATTCAATTTTGATACACCACACCTTGTTTATTTATAATATTAGGCGCATAGGTTAGGTTCATATTAGAACATGATTAGCGCTGTGCGTAATCATGTTCTAATATGAACCTAACCTATCCTAGTCGGGTTGCTCTGTATAGTTTTCTGCGTACTCCTAGTTTGGGTAAAACGCCCGTTAATATGACAGAATTCAGTGAATGAAGCTCTTTAAAACTTTTACTCTTCATTGATTGTTACAGACGATATAGTGACGTGGTTTGGTCAGTATTACGTATGGGGAAACGTAACTTCGCCACCAATCTTCTCACCTAAAGTTTGATTAAAGATGACTATTACCATTGTGTCTTTTCATTTGTTAAATAGTAAATTAAAATAAATTTATTCATAAAATGTCACATAAATAACAACACAAACACACACAAAGTCAATCAAATAAACCACCCCTGATCGTACCCGGCGCAAAAGAACTAAGGATGCTGGCGGCATTACCCCTTTGTATGACAATAGCAATCCTTTGCACCAAATACGATCCGGAGGTGTAGTCAAGCCCTTGATTAATAGACTTTGTTAAATAGACTTAGTCCAATTTATTATCATGTATGTTTATGACTTTAGCGGTTATGGATACCTCCATTATGCGTTTTGTGTTTTATGATAAATCATCTTTAGGCGTATAACAATTATGTCCTATACATTTATGCTGTTCAAAATTATGATAAAGAAGATTAGAGAAAGTTAACGTTATGCCAATGAAACCATTCTGCGATTATAACATTATGCCGATCACTATTTATGCGAGAAAACTTTATGCTGAAACTTTTATGCCAAACAACATTATGAAAAAAAAAATTATGCGATCGAAAGGGCACCCAGCAAATGTGGTACATTTTTGGCCATATACACTTTTACGTTGGTGGTATAGTAGTCCACTTTGTTTAAGTCTAAAATCGTTGACTAATAGCTGCACGCTGCGAATCACCCGCGTAATATTGTCTTAAAGTAGGTTAGAAAGAAAAATACCCTGAAAGTCCCTAGGGTTTTTGTGATCCTCACACGAAGTTTTATAAAGGGCCCTACACACGTTTAGATATATCTTACAGATAAATCGCATGCGACAAATCTTTACGATAAATTTACGATACGTGTGTAGGCAAAAGTGAGAATTGTACAGTTCAACTAACGATCTTATCGAAATCGCATAGATAAAACTGAGCTGCTATCAGTTTTTTTCCACAGTTTACCTAGTAGTTCGTACTTCGGGGATTGTTTGACGCCGTACGGCATATGAAGTCCGATTTCGATAATTCTTTTTTTATTTGGAAGCTGAGAGTCCAGAGTAAAATCTCGGTGAAGATCTTAGGAGAACCTTCGGAATTATGAGCAGAATAGCATCCCAGAATGTAGTAAATTACTAATTTTTGGGCTTCTATCAATAAAATCGGCTCCTAAGAATAGCTTGTGGAAAAATATAATTAATATTAAAATTATTCATTCGATCAAGTCATAATACGTGTTACTTCAAGCGAAAAGAAATCGCAACTGATAAAACTGAACGTGTGTAGGCACTAGGGGCCTTAGATATAACTGTGCAGTTTTATCGCAACGATAAATCGTATAGAGAAATCTAAACGTGTGTAGCGTCCTTAAAATCCCAATAGTGTTTCGTGAACATGGAACTTATAAATATCGAGCTTCGTAAAACAATGTCTATGACATTTAATAGATGTTAATAGGGTTCGAAGAAATCCAAGTCTAGTCTGTTATATTTATATGTTATCATCAGACGATACGCATTCATATTTATTACCAACTGTTTATAAATATCGTAAATTAATGCGATGTCACTAACTAATCTGAAGCGTTAAACTTGCCACGTATTCTAAAATTGAATCGTCTCAACATCTCTTCAACATTGTTAGAAATGTAATTTTTGCTGTTTCGCTAATTTTTTGGAAGTGTTAGTAATTACTTGCAAAATTTCGGGTCAAGACTTTCATATATTACTTGACAAATAGAGCGGACAACAAAACAAATATTTTGCTAGCTACTGACAGAGTCCTCCAAACTGTGCGTCGACGTTTACTTTGTGTTAAAGTTATATAATTCACACTAGAATTAGAAGTTCAGTCTTTTTTAACAGGCCACAATAATTACTAACCGAAATAGATTGTGAATTTATTTGAAATGTCGCTCACCTCGCCTGAATCTAATAGACAAAATTACATTGGACGTATTCCAAATCATCTCTTTCCAAGTATCCGTATTGAGTTTTTACGCGTTACGTTCGAACTGGGTATTTGTGTTTACGACGCTTAATACAAAAACATACGACGTGGATAAGACACTCTCGGCTTCAGTAAACACATATAAGGCCAGGCGCACTTTGGATACGCGCTCTAATGTACGGACATCCTTCCAAATAGTATGAAAGCGCGCAGACTGCATACATATTAGTCGTACGTACACTGATTTGTATGCAATCTGCGCGCTTCCATAGTACTTAGTTAGACTATGGAAGCGCGCAGGATGTATTACCAAAAAATAGTAACGTTACTAGTTATTTTTTTTTAGTAAAGATAGTAATTATTCATAAGACTTACGAATAATCGTATACTTCTAAATACTATGAAAACGTGCAGACTTCATACGAATTAGTAGTACGTACATTGATTTGTAGTCTGCGCGCTTCGATCGTTTTTGGAAGGATAGGACTGTTCGTACGTCTTCGTACGTTAGCGCACGAATGAAATTCAGAAGAAAACGTATCCAAAATGCGCCCGGCCTTATTATGTGTTTAATAAAGTGCCTAAAGTGTTTTCATTGTTCATCGTCTTCGAAATCTTCGCTCCGGTGACACGACACTAACATAAATTGACATATTTAACTGTGCATCGTACTCAATTGTATTTTCAGTGTGAAACTCATTGGGAGCATTGAATTTTGGAATAGCATCTTTTGAATTGCACGTTAACGTTTTGTATGATACTTTTTTATACCTATAGAGGTGTCGTTCACCTTTGTAAACGTTTTCAGCTGGCGTGAAGGCCTCTTTGTTGACGTGGTTACAGGACTTAGCAATAGCGCGTTATATCCCCAAACTAAGCAATGTGATAAGGGGTTTTAGGGGTTCGTAGTCAACAAGAAACCCTTATAGTTTCGTCATGTCCGCCTGTCTGTCCGTCTGTTCGCGGCTTAGTTCAGAGACGCTTAGTACTAAATAACTGTACCTAACTTTGTATGAGAATACATATTAATCACGCCGACAAAGTACTTCTACATCCACCATCCAAAACATTTTAAGGATACCTATTGTGTAAACAAAACTACCAAAATGAAGGCAAAAAAGGGATAAATGAAATACCAAAATATGCTTTGTAATTACTAAGATATATTGACATCCATTATACAAATTCTTCACGTCGCTTCGTCCTCTTAAGCCTGCACTGGGCGTCCGAAAAATCATTTTCAAGGATTAAATAAAATTTATGTGTCGTGTTCTGTAGGCGACGGGTTCATGCTGAACGCGTGCTCAGTGCTTCAGCTGCTCTCGGTGCGCATCAAGTTGCAGCGCGTGTTCCCGCTCTACACCTTCCAGCCGGACACGTGGCTCACGGTGCGCGACGAAACGCGCCTCTACTTCACCGCGCAGGAGGCGCAAGACTGGCTCGACCGACTCAGTGAGATATATCTAGATGTATAGTTTCCCCAGGCGTCAGGTTGGACCAGGCAATAGAGGGAAGCAACCGGAAACATCGCTCAGATGAAGGAAGTCCATCAGGACTTGTTACCCCAGGATCGCCTGTGGGAATATCGGGATAAAAGAAGTCTGTGTTAATCCATATCTCCAGCTATCTGCATACCAAGTTTCGTCGCACTCGGTTCAGTAGTTTTTGCGTGATTGAAACACAAACAAACATCAAACCTTCCGCATTTATAATATTATTGGGATATATCGCCAACAACTCATCGTTTTGGATGAAGCAGGCTTGCCCTGCACTTATAGATTAGATAAGACCAACGAAGTTATGGTGCGGAGTTTCAGTCAGGCCTCCTAACCAACTTTTTCCAGCATATCAGCATATTGGAAATATCCCATTTTTAGAGTCAAATAGACATATCGAAGTAAGTGACGGAAGTGTTATCATATTACATAATTAAACGATTAGTCATAATCGCGTGATTTTTATTATTACTTTTTAGATTCTTACATCGAGGTTTTGACTATGTTACAATAATAATTGCGAAAAAACTTAGTCGGGTTCTTTAGAGGAGTCTTGTTCCAATTGTGTTGGTTTAAAAAAAATAATGGACGTGTAATCTTAACGATCTCCAATCGTGTTGATTATTGTAAGTGTTATCTTACCGAAACGGTGTGAATGTTGCAGACAAAGACCCGACGCACAAATGGCCGGAGGCGAAGTTCCAGACAGTTTGCTGGTTCCTCACGCTGCATATGCATCACGTCGCGCTCATACCCGCCTTGCACACGCATCAACGGCGTATTAGGTAACCTACCGTAGAGTTATCACACTTTAGGTTTTATTCTATCAGTTTTTGTGTACTTAAAGTATTTTTCTTCAGGTTTATTCACTGTAGGCTTTAGGTAATCAGGTTTTATTCACTCGTGAGTTCTATTTCATCTGGTTTATTCACTTTAGGATTTACTGCCAACAGAATTTATTCACTCTGCGTTTATTGTCACCAGGTTTTACTTTATCTGGTTTTAATCTCATCACAATTTATTCAAACTAGGTTTAGCGTCACCAGATTTTATTTACTCTGGGTTTTATTTCATTCCGGTTTTAAGATCTATTGCTATCAGAATTTATTCACTCTAGGTCTATCGTCACCAGGTTTTATTCCATCCGGTTTTATTTACTTTAGGATTTACTCGTCAGAATTTATTTACTCTTAGTTTAGGTCTACTTCAACCAGGTTTTATGCCATCAGATTTTATTTACTCAACTTTTAGTAACTCTAGGTATGATGATGATATCCATGTAAATAAAAATGCGTACTGAATCGTGGAATAAAAATGAGAGTATGTTACAGAGCGTTCCGCGACCTCCAGAAGGTAATCGAAGAGCTGATGGCCGCCGAGCCGCAGTGGAGGAACAGCTTCTCCGCGCTGAGGAACCGCGAGCTGCTGCGACGGTGGCGACGACAGATCAAACGTCTACACAGGTACATTTACTCATTCTACTGTTTATTATTTATTACAACTAGTGTTTTAATTTAGGGTTTTACTCTATTAGGTTTTAATCACTCTAGATTTTACTCCGTCAGGTCTCATTCTCTCTAGGTTTTATGACTTTCTACACTTATTTCATTTGGTGTTATTTACTTTTGGGGTTTTACTCCATCAGGTTTCAATCGCTTTAGAATACACTCCGTCTGGTTTCATTCACTCTAGGTTTTATTACTTTCTAAACTTATTTCATCCGGTATAATTTACTTTAGGGTTTTATTCCATCCGGTTCCAATCACTCTAGATTTTGCTCCGTCAGGTCTAATTCATTCTAGGTTTTACTCCATCAGATCCTATCTTCTCTGTTTACGCTGTGGTATATTCAATCCCCATAATATTCACTATCGTTTACATCACTTGCAGATCGAAGCAGTGCGCAGAGACGGCACTGTTAGACGGCGAGTTGATGCGTCGCGCGCTGCAGTTCTACTCGTCCGTGTGTGCATTGCTGACGTCACAGCTGACGGCGGCGGCGGGCGGCGGCGAGGGCGCGGCCGCCGCCTTCCGCGCCACGCCCGAGTGGTACGTCGAGGACGTAGCCGAGTTCATGCTGTTCGCTGTGCAGTGAGTACCACATACATACAGTTACATTACTGACTGACGTCACAGCGGGCGGCGGCGAGGGCGCGGCCGCCGCCTTCCGCGCCACGCCCGAGTGGTACGTCGAGGACGTAGCCGAGTTCATGCTGTTCGCTGTGCAGTGAGTACCACATACATACAGTTACATTACTGACTGACGTCACAGCGGGCGGCGGCGAGGGCGCGGCCGCCGCCTTCCGCGCCACGCCCGAGTGGTACGTCGAGGACGTAGCCGAGTTCATGCTGTTCGCTGTGCAGTGAGTACCACATACATACAGTTACATTACTGACTGACGTCACAGCGGGCGGCGGCGAGGGCGCGGCCGCCGCCTTCCGCGCCACGCCCGAGTGGTACGTCGAGGACGTAGCCGAGTTCATGCTGTTCGCTGTGCAGTGAGTACCACATACATACAGTTACATTACTGACTGACGTCACAGCGGGCGGCGGCGAGGGCGCGGCCGCCGCCTTCCGCGCCACGCCCGAGTGGTACGTCGAGGACGTAGCCGAGTTCATGCTGTTCGCTGTGCAGTGAGTACCACATACATACAGTAACATTACTGACTGACGTCACAGCGGGCGGCGGCGAGGGCGACTGTAATGTAACTACATTACTGACTAATGTTATATTGAAAATGCGATCTCAGACGAACATGCTTATCTAGAAAATAACTGGTCCCTCATGACTTTAAGCATCTTAAAAGATCACAAATAAAGTTGTAAAAATGGCAGTGAAACAAGTTCCAATCCGTCTTCCCTAGAACATTTATGACATCTCGACTTACTCTCAACTGTTATAATTTCCAGATACGTACCCCAAATAGTGGCAGACTTCATCGAGGATCCGATCATCACATGGCTTCTCAACGCCATCTGCCACTCGCACCTCATAAAGAACCCTTACCTGGTCGCGAAGATCGTGGAAGTACTGTTCGTGATCAATCTCTCCGTGCCCCTGAAGTTGAAGAATGTATACGAGAAGTTCATGGACCACCCGATGTCGCAGACGGCGCTGCCGAGTGCCCTCATGAAGTTCTATACGGATATTGAGACGACGGGGCAGAGTACGGAGTTCTACGATAAATTCACAATACGTTTTCATATCAGCATTATTTTGAAGGGAATGTGGGAAAGGCCTATTCATAAACAGGTAAGTTTAGACTTTATATTTTACAAGGTGAAATGCATCATAATTTCCCGAAGCATCGCTTCCCGGGCGAGTGCACTAACAGCTGCACAATGCCTTGAGCAATAAAAACAAAATAAATATTAAAATTTGTTCTTTTTAAACTTATGTATTAGAAAGATAAGCAAATATAGTAACTTATAGGATCGTTTAGGACGGGCCTTTTTCGTCGGGAAACAATATTGCGATGATCTGAATGCATTCCATGCAGAAACAGTAACTACTGGAGACCTTGACGCATGGAAAGAAATGGGACTTTTATCCGTTGACTGTCTAAGGCCTCTAGCTTGACCTAACGACTGCTATCACAGAAAACAACCAGGACCGACTGCTTAGCCTGCCACGCCGAAGTACGGACGAGCTCGAGAAAATGATTTTTTGCCACAGAAATTATCGGATACTTAATCCGCACGATTATACAAAATCGACGGGCACAGCTAGACTAAAGTGCTCCTCAAAACATGTATTAAAACTGTGTTTTGTTTAATACTGTTTTTTTATTATTATTTTATAGGCGATAGTGAAAGAGTCGCGGTCTGGACGTCAGTTTGTGAAATTCATCAATATGTTAATGAACGATACGACGTTCCTGCTCGACGAGTGTCTGACGGTAAGTCATTTAATACATTTATCATCCCTTCTATTCGAAAAGTGTCGCTTTGGTCCTCTATAAGTTGGATCAAAATAGCTCTTTTCTGTTAAGATAAACAGCCGGGAGCAAAGTAAAACAGCCGGGAGCAAAATAATACAGCCGGGAGCAAAGTAAATTTGAATTTGGAACATATGTATCATTCATAGAAATCAAACGTAAATTATATGAATTACTGGCTGATATGTGTTGAGTCACCGTAACACAAGCTTAGTCGCTTACCACGGGGCTAGATGGCGCTGTGTGATGTGTGTTGTTCACAGAATTTATTTATTTTATTAGTTTCATTACATTCATTCATTTGTTTCATTAGTTTCATTTTTTTCATTAGTTTCATTTGTTTCATTAGTTTCATTTGTTTCATTAGTTCCATTTGTATCATTAGTTTCATTTGTTTCATTAGTTTCACTATTTTCATTAGTTTAATTAGTTATTTTATAAGTTTCATTAGTGTCATTAGTATCATTAGTTTCATTAGTTATTTTATTAGTTTCATTAGTTTCATTTGTTTCATTAGTTTCATTATTTCATTAGTTTCATTTGTTTCATTAGTTTCATTAGTTTCATCAGTTTCATCAGTTTCATTAGTTTCATTTGTTTCATTAGTTTCATTTGTTTTATTTATTTTGCTTATTTGTTTTAGTATTTATTAGAGATGGGCCGACTAGTCGCCGACTAGTCGGCAGTTTAACCGACTAGTCGGGAAATTATGCCGACTAGTCGTCAACTAACAATTGTGCAATAAAACCAATATTTATTTAATTAGTAGTACAGTTTAGAAGGCGGGTAGTCAGAAAAACGTAAACAAAACACGTCATAGCTTACATACATCATCTAAACATCTAAAATGTCATAACTATGCCTCAGCTCCTTTTTTTTTTCAACTTTTATTTTTAGTTCAATCTTTTTTTGGAAGTTACATTATAGCCTTCGAAGTGCAAATTTATCCAAAAATAGCAACAATCGCCGAGCGATCATGATTAACTCAAATATCTCGGAATTTTAATGATCTGCATTGCCGACTAGTCGGCAATTTTAGAACCGACTAGTCGGCTAGTCTGCTAGTCGGCCCATCTCTAGTATTTATATGAAGTTTTCACAGATGATGTATTTCTGTAGCCGCTATAACAACCAACAAATATTTATAGAGGGCTTCTGTATAATAAACGTGATATTAAAATTTTATACCCAACATTTTTGTTTAAGTAAATAGGTATATATTTACGAATTACGTAACACCATATCTACTATTTCATCCCATCTATTCGAAAAGAGCTAGTCTAATCCCTGTAAACAGGGCCTGAAGTAGCGCTTTGCTGGCGATGTTCCTAGCGGGCATTTTCATAGCTCATTATTGCCCTGTTAGCAGGGCAATAATGAGATTTGAATTTGGAATGTGAATATTTTAAAAAAGTTTTAATTAACAAAGAGTTCCTATCACCGTACTGCGTGTCTGATAGGTAAGTGATGGGTGATAGACCGAGCAGGTTAAGCAACACATGTGTCTGATAGGTGAGCGATGGGTGTTCGACCGTACAGGTAGAATATTGGTAAAATGGAGGGTTTTGGTAGAAAATGGTAGGTTTTGGTAAGAAATAGTAACGTTGGTAGAAATTGGTAGGTTAGGTGAAAAGTGGTAGGTATTGGTAGAAAATGGTAGTTTTTGGTAGAAATGGTAGTTTTTGGTAGAAAATAGTAGGATGTAGTAGAAAATGGTAGGTTTGGTAGAAAAACACTCTCGCCGTAAAAATAGTCTTTTCTCCCTTGGTATACAATCTACTATTTCATCCCATCTATTCGAAAAGAGCTAGTCTAATCCCTGTAAACAGGGCAAGAAGTAGCGCTTTGCTGGCGATGTTCCTAGCAGGCATTTTCATAGCTCATTATTGCCCTGTTAGCAGGGCAATAATGAGATTTGAATTTGGAATGTGAATATTTTTAAAAAGTTTCAACTAACAAAGAGTTCCTATCACCGTACTGCGTGTCTGATAGGTAAGTGATGGGTGATAGATAGACCGAGCAGGTTAAGCAACACATGTGTCTGATAGGTGAGGGAAGGGTGTTCGACCGTAAGTAGAATATTGGTAAAATGGAGGGTTTTGGTAGAAAATGGTAGGTTTTGGTAAGAAATGGTAACGTTGGTAGAAATTGGTAGGTTTGGTGAAAAATGGTAGGTATTGGTAGAAAATGGTAGTTTTTGGTAGAAATGGTAGTTTTTAGTAGAAAATAGTTGGATGTAGTAGAAAATGGTAGGTATTAATGGAAAATGGTAGGTTTGGTAGAAAAAGGTAGGTTTGGTAGAAAATGGCAGGTATTCATAGAAAATGGTAGGATTTGGTAGAAAATGGTAGGTTTGGTAGAAAATTGTAGTTTTTGGTAGAATCGGCAGTTTTTGGTAGAAAATAGTAGGATGTAGTAAAAAATGGTAGTTATTGATGGAAAATGGTAGTTTGGTAGAAGAAGGCAGGTTTTGATAAAAATTGGTAGTTACTGTCAGACGGGAACAATGGTCAAAGTACGTTACTCATTTTCTCATAGAGGGTGATGAAAAGTAGAATGTTCACCTCGGGAGCAAACACTATTTTTCGCTCGAGTGAGATACTTTGAATCCCTCGATTCGCTCAGGATTCTACTAACTACTACTCTAGAATCCCTCGCTCCTATCTGGATTCAAAAAACACTCTCGCCGTAAAAATAGTCCTCCCTTGGTATACAATCTACTATTACTTGTATCAGTCATTTAGAGTTCATTCAAAACGGGGTGGGTGGTTGGATAAATAAATAAATTCTTATTTTACTGCCTATCCTAAGTGTAACTAAAGTAACTAATATTTTTTTAATTTCCGTCCAAGTATACAGTGTTTTTGTCTTCTCTTCCTTTATTACATGTATAGAGTATAATATGTATATGTTTTCAGTACTTAAAGCGTATCCACGAGGCGCAGGAGGCTAGTGCCTCGGGCGGGTCGGGCGCGGAGCTGCGCGCGCGCACCCTGGCGCAGGACGAGCGCCAGTGCCGGTCCTACTTGACGCTCGCCAGGTAACGTGCACGTTGGTTGTTGCAAGGTCGGTCGGGTCCCACTCGACGATATGAAGTGACCCCGTATGCTTCCCCCACAGAGAGACGGTGGACATGCTGCAGTACCTCACGGTGGAGATCAAGGAGCCGTTCCTGCGCGCCGAGCTGGTGGACCGCCTCGCCTCCATGCTCAACTTTAACCTGCAACAGCTGTGCGGGCCCAAGTGTAATAACCTCAAGGTATGCTAGTCCCCACAGAGACGGTGGACTCATTATTGCTTGCCATCAGGTGAGATGAAATAAATGGTAAAAAAACTGTTAACCCTATGTGTGCCGTGTCCAGGTCCGGCGGCCCGAGAAGTACGGCTGGGAGCCGCGGCGGCTGCTCAGCCAGCTCGTGGACATCTACCTGCATCTCGACTCGCCGCCCTTCCACGCCGCGCTCGCCGCCGACGAGGTGACTACCCGACTTTACTCTATATCTGTATTCTGTACAAATGGACGCCCGCTGCGGGCTCAATGGCTTACTAACTTTACTTTTACTGTGTGTTTCCGCAACTAGCCCTATAACTGGACCTGCGTGACTTTAAGCCGTAGGTTTCCTCACGATGTTGGGCGTATGAGCACTTTAATTTTTCTTAAAGAAAAAGACATTGGTGCGCTGTCGGCTAGAATTCGAAACCACGGCCTTCGGAATAAAAGTCATTACATTCATTTATTTATTTTTCAAACAATATTTACATTGTGTCGGAAAGTTAAGGTATTAAAATTAAATTAAAAGGTCTTTCAGGAGATTTTGCCAGACCCGTGTGGGCTAGGACATAACATTTCCTTTGCAGAATCTTCCATTTTGAACCCTGGTCTGCATTGAAACTTCACACTATCATCCGTGAGTGGTTGGAAGAAAGCAGCTTTTTTTACTAAATATACTAACACGAACATATAACGTTTTCACAGCGATCGTTCCGTAAAGAGTTGTTTGAAGAGGCCGCAGTGCGACTCGCGAAGTCGTGTATAAAAACCCCGACGGAAATCGAACGTTTCAAATCTCTAGCAGATAATGCATATCAAATAGTTGGTAAGTTCACAGTGAAAGTTATTTTTTAAATCTAGATTTATCTTCTATATCTATAAAATGCTTTGTCCTGACTGACTGATGGATCAACGCACAGCCTAAACTGCTGGTAGAGAGCAAAAACTTGAAGTGTGATCTTTAAACGATGCACGCATACGATAAAAAATATTTTTTCTAAATTCCTATGTGTATGTGCCTAAGTGTAAAAAATAAACAAGGTGAAAAGGTGGAGACTAAACTTTGGTACCTACCTTAATTTATGATTTTTCTTTTTCCTAACTTTTTACAAGATTTCCTATTTTTTTCTTTGCTTTTCCATAGACATAACATTTTACACTTTTTAATTTTTCCAGTATCTAATCAACAAAAAAGCGACGAATTTGCCGACGCTCCTGAGGAATTCCGGGATCCACTTATGGACACTCTCATGACAGATCCAGTATTACTGCCGTCTGGAAAGGTTTGTATGATTTATGTACTTATGTAACAACCAACCCTTACAAATCCGTTGTAATGCGGCTACCACTTGCGCCACAGTTAAAATGTATCTTCTTTTTTTTCTCGATATTTCGCTAGTAATATCAATATCCCCTTTTTAACTAACTACATAATAATTGAAGTGAAAACAACAATATTAGTAAAGAATAGTAGATTTTTCGAGTCAACATAGTCCTGTGTTTTCAGGTAATGGATCGTTCTGTGATCCTGCGTCATTTGCTGAACAGTGCCACAGACCCTTTCAACAGACAACCGCTATCTGAAGACCAATTACGTCCAGGTAAATACTATCAATCATACAATACTTACGAAGTAGCACTTGCTCTTTGTTGTATTTACAACTGAAGAATTTAGATACAAATTACATTCTTTCTTTATTTTCGACCACTTCTGTGGCGAGAAAAATAAATGAGTAAGTATAAGTATTAAATCCGTTGTCTGATCACCGTAATACAAGCTACGTAGCTTACCATGGGACTAGATGGCGCTGTGTGATGTTCACAGAATTTATTATTATTTATTTATTTTCAGCAACTGAACTTAAAGAAAAGATAATACAATGGCAGCGCGAAAAGAATACACGATCGTCATAAGATCTAAAGCCAATCACAAGTCTGATGTATATAACTAACATATAAAGAAAGACTTATCGGCTGGAAGTATCCGCCTCTACATGTAGATCCAAGGACTATTGTCCAAATGAATGAATGTGAGATTATTCCGTGTATGTAATATTGTCAGGATGTATCACCGAATTCTACATATTAGAAGTAGAATTAGTGTTTCATTATTGAAATGAAGTATTTAAAGACGATTTTGTAGATGGTAGTCAGTCTTATATTCAATTATAGTGACACAGAAGTCATTTGAGCTAAATAATGCCCCACCTTTTTAATCATACAACAAATACACATTTCTTCTGTCTTACAAACTCTGACCGAAGTAAATGCTCTTGCTTAGAATTTTTGTTTCAAAAAATGATTAAAAACTGATGATGATCTTATTATTTTATGTTTAAGATAAATAACTCATTTAATATACATAATTAAATTTATAAAAGTGATCTGAAACATGAATATGTTTCTGTAAAACATCATATTTTAACTATTGTGTAGGCCTAACACAGTTTCTTTCAGAGATAAGAAATTGGTAAACATTTGACTGATATTTACATCAGCAAAATACCCACAGGCTATTTTGTTTCATTTCAAGAGGCCTCCAGAGTCAGAGATTGAATTTTCTATGCAAAAGTAATACCAAAATAATGTTTTGGAAAAGAAAAAAATAACAATTCTTCAAACCGATTTCAGTCACGACTCCTTATTCACGTCGAAAAAAAAAAGTATAGAAACCATGATACCATGACCTAAGAGAACGGATAATACACTGCCTATATCAAAATGAGGTGGTGAGATCACGTTTTTAATGTATACTGTAGTACTTTTGTATAGAAAATTCATGAAATATTGTGTTGTCATGAAATAGTCTTGATACTTTGACATATCTGCTTTATGTTTTTATAACTAAAATTACATGCAAGTGAATATAATTTACATCAAATACTATTCACTAATCATCAGTCACATTAGTATAACTAATGAATGATTTAAGTATACATTATTATATTCAAAATTTTAACAATATTATATGTATAGGTACAGAAACATTCATACATATTTATGTTTTGTGCAAATAAAATTAGAGAAATGTATTTAATATTTACATGATATACCTACTTAATTTTACTATTTGCATTATAGTGATATTATGTTTAGTTGTTTGTTAGTAAATGTATCTTTACTTTATATCAATGTGATTTGTTCCTTTATTTAGTAGTTATCATTATCATATGAAATGGATCTTACCACTAATTAATCACAATTTATTACACACATGAAAGTTAAATTAGAACGATCTAACCATTCAAACACTGCCAATCTCCAAATAGCATGTAGAACAGGCATTCCTAAATTATAAATCCATTTCTTATTATTTTGGTCTCACTTGTATAATAATTTGAATTGTAATTTATCTTTATATAATGGATATTATATGCTAGAGGTATTTTATGTTGATGCCAATAAAAATAAATAATTTTAAAATTGGTTTTATTTACCAAAATAATAATTGTAAACATTATTTCTTAGTGTTAATCCACACTCAGGAAAATAATAATTTATAAAACTTACAGATTACTTAATAACTAGTATAAATAAAACAATTAATTTATTAAGATCACTTTCTTTAGATAAACATGACATCGCAGATGCGTAAACTACTAGATAAACTGTAACATTACCAACAAATATTCTATTTTTGTAATAGAGGTAGAAACATGATGTTATCTTACATAGTATGTACCATAATAAATGCAGGGGTTAAAGATTACATCTTCACTATGAACCACACATTAATTTACATATGAACAGAAAATAACAATTTAACAATAATCTTATAACATTACACTAGAATAATGAACTGCTATCGTAGAAGAAATGGTAAGCATGATGCAAACAAACATGATATCATATACAACATACCAAAATAAAAGTTTAGCCTGGCAGTTTGTCGCGGGACATATCTCATAGTCTCTGGACTCCTAAACCTTCTCTCGATGTCAAACGCTCGGGGCAGAGTGAGCATTGGAAGTAAGAACCAAAAAGAACATCTTGCTGAGGCTACTACAAACATAATGTAAGGAATAAATAACAAAAATGCATACAATAAATAAGAGGCAGTGCGTCCAATCAATATTGCCAAAGTAACAATTTCAGCTTTACTGTCAACTTCTAAATCTCTTGTGTTATTACTGTGAAGAATTGCCTCCGTGTTGAGAGCTAATGGTATAGCATAGTAAATAATGGGCCATTCTACTCTCCCAGTTTGTGCCAAAAAAGCGAATACTACAGATACAGGCCCAAATATCACTAGTACTAAAATATCACCTAAAGCTATATACTTCAAACCTATACCACCAGTATACAAAAAAGATGATGAAAGTCCACCAAAGTAAACTAATGCTAAATGTTCCATTCGAGCAGGTGATAAAATAACCAATGGAACAAAACATGCACAACCTGCTAAATATAGAATGGCACCAAGTGAAACAACTTCATCGAGGCTTAGTATGTGGTCTACGAGAGTTCGGTCATCTGATTTTCGATTGTCTATTCCTTTAACAAAATCAAAGTATGTATTAACAACGTTTCCAGCTCCGTGGACTGGTATCACGGTACAGAGGGTGAGAAGCAGAGTACACCAGCTGAATCCACTGTCTCCTGGCAGACGATAAGCGAGTGCGGCACCCAAAAGTGTCGGCAGCAGACTGGCGCTCAATGACCACGGCCGCAGCGCCACTACATAAGTCCGCATTTTCATTAATGGGCTGCGAGTGTAAATTAACTGCTCCTTGGGTTGCTCCAAAAGATTTCCGGCAGCAGATGAATCCACATCTTCGACTTTTTTGTCGATTTCCATTTTCAATAATAAAAACCAACAAATATTATGTTTCACTGTACAATTATTTCTGACCTTGTCAATGAAAACTCATCTCAACTCAGTTAATAAAACACCGTTAACCGTACCGTGATTACGAACTCAAAAATTCAACAACTTTCTCAGAAGCTGTGCTACTTCTTTCGTACGAAAAAACTATTTTTGCAAACAACATCAAGAACAAACTGTCATATTTGACAGTGACAACAAACACCATTTGACATTCATAGTGCATTCAATACGATTTCGTTCGAGTCTTGATTTCGAGACTCCGAATAATGTTGTGTCGAAATCGGAAGAAAAATCAATGAATCTAAACCGATTGATTAACGATTTATATTTTATCTAGATATAGATTTAATTATTTATTTATTTAAAAAAGATTTAAAAAGAAAAACAAATAATAATAGAACAAAAGGAATCATTTTCATGTCGCCATCACGAGTTTTTTTGTGAAAAATATATAGGTATTAAAAAACTGGTTTTATTTATTATCAAATCAAACGTTTATTTAGAGAAAAAATATGCCGACTTGCATAACAATTCCTAAACCTGTTTAAGTCTTTAAACGTAAGTAATTAAAAAGCGTTAAAATATCAAACACTGTCAAAGTGTGACTACACTTAATCAAGCTAAGTAGATATTTTACTTAAAGATTTACCCCCCTTACAACTGCAACCGCTGCAACATAAAAATGTTTCGTTTGTCTTTTACTGTGACATGAAGTTTCAAAATTAACAGACAGTGACATTTTATAGTAACGTTATATAAACTTAATCATAGTTTATAATGTAAGGGGGTTAGAGTCCAATGTTCTATTTTGCGCTTTAGTTGTCTAACAAAAAGATTTCACAACATTATCGCTCTAGCTAGTGCGTAGTCTAAATTTTCATTGGTTACAAGCGTCAATATTTACTTAGGATCGGTGCTATAATAATTCGAGTCACTTTTGAAAAAAAAACCGCGTATACGGAACCCGCCGGTAACATCATAGTAACGTAAGTTAAAAAAATGTTTTATAACGTAGTTTTGTTTCTTTTATTAAGTAACACCCAAGGCAAGTAAGGTGTTAAGTGCCGATATATTTTAAAATTGACTTTTTGTATGTACAGGTCCTAATTTTATTAAATCGACACTTTAGTCAAGTTTTCTTTGATCTAAAATTGGCTTCGATTTGCTTAATCCAGTTTTCATATTGTTTATTATCCTCTTCATCAATTTCATCACAAAATTTATCAATATCTTCCTCTGTTACGTTAGCTTCATCTTCATTAAGAAACTGTTTCGTTTTCTTTTGTTTTTTATGTGTTTTTACATTTTGAACTTCATGTGGTTCATCATCAACAAACACAATTTTCTTGTTTGAAGTTTTCGGCTTAGTTTCTGGGGTTTCTAATTTTGCATCATCGTCGGTATTTTCACACGCTTTATTACGGGACGTAGAAGCACAGCTGTCATCTACTTCATTTTCTATTTTTCTTTTTTTACTAGCTTTCTTGCCTTTTACAGAGTTTTGTTGGACTTTTGACTGGAGTTTCGTAGATAGTTTATTTTTGTTTCCCATTGTCTGCAAGCAAACAAATCCAAGCATTAGGTATGTAAATAAGTGGTACCTACGTAGATATTATAATAATAGAAACTATTTTCTACAAACTATTTAACGCTACCTAAACATAACTTTTTTTTTTCATTTTTGTTAAATTACAAGCCAGAGTAGGTAGGTACCTAATTTATTGTTTGCGCAAATTAAAATTCGTACTTGTGAAGGCACGTGGGAGTCTTTAGTATGTAGTCAGTTCGTAGGTGTGAATCTATGTGCGCTAGTGAATTTTATTATTTAAAACCTGTATGCGCAAGTTTAAGGACATTTTTGATGTCCTTAAACTTGTTATTTTGCTAGACATTAAGCATAGGGGCTTTATTAGTTCGGTCAATTAATTACTATCTAAAACAAATAGTTTGTAATCGTTTATCTATATTTGCTACCGGCGCGCATCATTAATTTGTCACGTGTAGAATATAATGAGATTAGTGACCCATTATCTAGACATGCATGATTCCATTTCACCTTTTTAGTTGATTTATCAGAAATTGTAATGTGTTTTAAATTGAAGAATTAGTGTCGCATTTTTATCGGTTTCTTTTTTGATACGGCTTAGTACGTACGGTCCACCAAAGACTGAAATCTCAGCAAATCTCAGCTTACAGAAATCATTGGCAAGGTTAGGAACGGATAACAATTTGACGTTGACGTTGTTTGCTAAGGACTACTGCAATGCCGAAAAGAAAATTCCTGCAAAAGTCTCTATATTTTGCGCAATGTGGAATAGTAAATTATATTCGAATTCAGGTGTGTTCAAATGTGTTATCTAAGCATTAAAATATTTAGGAATTTTAGGGAACAGCTCTCGTACTGTATTGTTTACGCTATAAGCCAAAATTAGAACCAATTCTGACACCTGGATACTAATAACCGTTATCTAAAAACCTAATATCAACAACAGAATTATTTATTGGCAGTAATTCAGTGAAAAGTTGAAGTGCACGATAAACAATCGACCACTTTATGATAAAAAAACCAAACACAGCTTCTACCTTTACGTAATAAACAATTTGATTCGAGGTCGAACAAGTGTTTAGTGGAGCTGTTACTGATCACATACGTACAGATAACTCGTACATTCGAACAACATCAGTCGCCAGTCGCAAGCCGCCAATTATCAATTTAAAACAGAGTTGTGTGTCCGCTCCGTGGCACTGTCACTCGTGATACACACTGTTGTTTAGAGTTATAGAATAAAATGGCAGACAAACAATATATCTTGGGAATGGACATTGGCACAACTTCCGTGAAAGTTTGCGTATATGATCCAAATACTAAAGAACTTGTGGCAAAACAAAGTAAGGATACGGCAGCGAACATTCCAAGTGACCAAGGAATAGAGGGTAATAAGCAAGACGTTCCAAAAATAGTATCAGCTGTTCATTATTGTATTTCCCGATTGCCGAAAGATGTTTTGCGACATGTAATTAAAATTGGAGTATGTGGACAAATGCACGGGGTTCTTTTATGGAAAGACAGGTGAGATTTAAAATAAAAATACTTTTATAATTTTGATCCTAAAAAAAAATAACCCAATAGTAAAATATGCCTAATTCAGTAATATCCTACTAAGTATTTTACAATGCAGCAAATATATTTATATTAGGTATATAAAAATATATAGCAAAAAATTATAAGATTAAATAATTGTAGCAAATTAAACAAGTATATAGTTACTTTTTTTTAAAACTAATATCAAAATGATATTTGTTTTCAGTGCTTGGGAGCAAGTTGAAAAAGATGGAGTTGTCAATCGCTTTGAAGCCACCAGAGAGAACATGTCAGCACTATATACCTGGCAAGATACAAGATGCAAACCAGAATTTTTAGAATCACTGCCAAAACCAGATTCTCATCTAAACTGTTATTCGGGGTATGGATGCGCAACTCTACTATGGATGCTGGCACATAAACCAGAGAAACTGAAAATTTTTAAATACGCAGCTACTGTACAAGACTTTATAGTCACTATGCTCTGTGACTTAGAAACACCGGTTATGTCTAATCAGAATGCTGCAAGTTGGGGATATTTTAACACTGAGAAAAATGAATGGAACAGCGAAATATTACAATCGATTGACTTCCCTGTTAACTTATTACCGAAAATAATGAAGAGTGGAGAATATGCAGGCAAATTGAAAAATTCATGGAATGGAATCCCTGAGGGAATTCCCGTGGGTGTGGCTTTAGGCGATCTTCAGTGTTCCATCATTGCAACTCTTGAAAATGCACATGATGCAGTTCTAAATATTTCAACATCAGCTCAACTTGCATTTGTGGTGGATGACATTAAAGATCTGGGATGCAATACTGTCGAGCATTTGCCATATTTTAACAATACCTATTTGGTGGTTGCAGCGTCCTTAAACGGAGGCAACGTTCTAGCTACCTTTGTAAAGATGCTTCAACAATGGATGTTGGAATTTGGTTTCCCTATTCCACAGTCAAAAGTGTGGGAAAAACTTATAGCTCTAGGCCTAGAGGCTCAAAATGTCTCAACAATGAAAATGATCCCCCATTTACTTGGCGAAAGACACGCTCCTACAGCAAAAGCATCAGTTGAAAATATAGATCTGTCGAATATAAATCTGGGTCAGGTATTTCGATCACTATGCGATAGTTTGGTAGAAAACCTCCATAGTATGATGCCCAAAGAAATTTTACGACAGGCTAATATTAAAAGAATTGTTGGAAACGGTTCAGGGTTGTCCCGAAATGCTGTATTGCAACAAGCTGTAGAGCATTGTTATAGCTTGCCTCTAGAATTTACTTCAGGAGGAGATGCGGCAAAAGGAGCGGCTATAGCGATTATCTAAGCGTACTAAGATTAGCATTTCTGGCATTATATTAATTAAGAAAGTATACCAGTTGTGCTGAAGTAATAAATCAACTAACCAAAAATAGAAGTCAGTTGATTTATTACAAAATGTAAACGACAGCCGCTAGCCATTCGCTTTATATCTTGGTTTATCACCGTAATGCTGGATTTCAAACAAAAGCTTTCGAGCTGCAAATATGCCTTTAATTATGTCCTGTAATTCGAATCCAGAATTTTACCTCACATCATAACATAACGAATCTATTGCTATAATAATAAAAAATGCTTATACCTACCTAATAAGAAGTATTGGTAAATTCATATCTAGAGGTGATTATTATGTCAATGAACAAGAACACTGAGAGTTATAATTACTTTAGTTTGTCGTTAAAATTACAAAAATATGTGTAACATTATTACCTAATATAGTTAGTTACCGTAAAACGAGGTGTCTTTGACAGTCGGGGCGACTATAATGATAACTTGAAATTTATATAATTCCATCTATTACTCCGATAAACGGAACGCAGTTTTTTATTTTTTTTACGTGTTGCCAAAACTGATATTGTGAGCACATTTCCCCAAAGTGAAGCGAAGTTCACACAGCGTGCAAGTACGTAAATTAATTTTTCAAAGATTAGTGAATAAATAGCCAAAAAAATCGCCGTGCAAAACTTTGAACCTGCAGCTGTAAGTATTTACATGTCGATAATAGTGAAAGGTCACATTAAATATATATTTTTTTGTGAATCTAGACATATTTTCACAATTTGGATTCGGTCGCCATTATGATGTGAATTACTGTCATTCTAAACCGAGGGTACATTGATAGGGTATAAGAGGTGACATTAATAGCTAGGTATCAATCTCGCCCTAACTCGTGCCGAAAACCTAGCCTTGAATAATGTATCTTATCAGTCTCGCCCCATAATATTTTGACTAATTTATTATTAAATTGATTGACTAATCAAGAACTACATAAGTGAAACTGATTAAAGTTGACTTTTTGCATTTATTTGTTAATTAAAAATAAAATTATAAATTATTTTGTTTCATTTTAGAAGTTATGAACAAATCAAACATGTTTTATAATATTTGGTATCGGATAGCAGTCAGCAGTTAGACCTATCAATGTTACCCTTTGTATCAAAGTAACCCCAAAAATATAAAAACAGTTATAATTTCAAAACTATTAGTCTCAATTATTATTTTTTTGCAGATTTGTGTTACTAGTCATTGTGTCTTTCAATATAAATACAAAAAACATGTGGTCTCAAAGTAACCCCAAATGTAATATAATTTTGATAGCGAGGTTTTCTTTTTTTTTCTCGAAAACTACTCAAGATAATATTTATTTTTTTATTGATAGTGGTAGTACGTAGTTTGTCCACCGCTTGACTATTTTTATTTTATTTTTAAGGTCAAAAATCTATGAATGGCGCTCAATTTAATTTCAAAATTAATCAATTTCACCTCGTTTTACGGTACGTAACTGGCTTGGGAAACTTTCTACCTACTGATGACTTTTTAAAAATAATAAGTCTATTAGATAGATACTATTTTATTTAGGTTCAAATTAAAGGCCTGTGAGTCATACGTCTAAAACTTATATTTTATACATAATAAACAGTTATAAGTTTTTGTAATAACGAGCAGCCTGTATGTTTGTAATACTACTATTGTAATACTTTTACTTACTTATTTCATAGAAAATATTTACATATTCTTATTGAAGTTCCATTTACTTATAGAATATTGTGTAGTTTTAGTCAATTATTATTATTGTTACCTCAAAAATAGCCCTAAAATGTTGGGAACTCTGGATAACTAACCTCCATAAAACATGGGTAATCCTGCGGTGCGGGTGAATACCTAATCAATGAGGAATAGCTAGTACCTATCTACATAAACCTAAACCACAGCCAAACTTTCCTTATAAATGTGCCTAATATAATGACTGTAACCCTAAATATTCATCACATAGTATACCTACATTAGGTACTTAAACCTAGGTATATTTATTTTTAGGCTGAGTAAATACTTATCTACCTAGGTAGGTAGGTATGTACGTATTTCTGCAACAGGTCATAAAATGCGACAGTCTGTTCATTAACTTAATTGGTATATTAAGTAGAAATATTAGATTGCTAAAGATGAAATAATAAAGTGCCCACCCTTGTTTTATTATTATTTTACATGCCTGTCTTATTTCACTACCTACTTCGATGTAAAGAAATGATAGTATTAAAAGCATTTATGCAAGAATGTAACTTACCAGGTTTTATTAAGACTTATTTTATTCCAAGATAAAAGTTTATTTCAAAATAATAAGTATTCAGAAAAACATAACCTCAAAATGAGCTCAATGCTCAATCAATCATTAGCAAACGCTCATCAAAAACAAGTAGTGCTGTAATTTTCGAGTCTCAAGCAAGCAAGAGTCCATTTTATTGAACGATATCGATACAAGACCGAAACAAACAAAAATCGTAAGAGATGAGTCGCAGTCCTCCTGATGAACATCACTCACAAACGCTCATGACAAATAACGCTTTTTTTAGAGCTGTCACTGTCATCACCACATGTTTTGTTTAAGTTTTGTGCTCGAAAAGATTTATGGAGAAGATATTGTATTATAGATAAATTTTCAATTCGTTAACGTACTGCGTTTACGAATTGAAAATTAGTAACAAGTAGAACCTTGGGTCTGAGCTAGTAGTCACTATGACGAGGTTTGCCAGAGCAAAAGGTTCAAAGTCTTCAAACGAAAGAGCTCCTGAAGATAGTACACCATGGGAGGTGATGAAAGAACAATTAGTGCAAGCCAAGAAGAACAGCGAGGACTCTAAGAAGAGAGAAGAAGTAAGTTTGGATCGCCAAACATTTAGTAATTAAGTACATAATAATTTGCTAAGTCACACTGCCTCACATTTGTTGATCAGCAGGTAAAAGCAATTTTTCTTCTAAGGCATATCTCAGTTTTTTAACCCTAAGTAATGAATATAAGTAATGGATTTTATCCTTATTTATTTACAGGCGGAACAACAACGCATTACAAATTATGAAAACTTTTTAAAAGAACAAAAGGTTCAGAAAAGAAAAGCTGAATGGTGTGATTTTCCCGAAGCCCAAAACGGATCTGCTGTTTCAAATAAGAAGAAAAAGAAGCAAAAGCCTAATAAATCAGATACTGCAATAACTCAAAATAATGAGGAAATTGATAACGAAATATCTAAACAAACACCTTCTAAAAAGAAGAAGAAAAATAAGAAACAAGTCAATGAAATAAATAAAGAGCAAACTTTAGTATCATCTCAAGACCTTACTGAAATGAATCAATCAAAACAGAAAAATTCTAAAGGAGCATGTGAAACATTACCAAGTACTGAGATTGATCAACCACAACCTACTGAGAACAAGAAAAAGAAGCAAAAATTCAATAAAAATAAAAAATCCACCAAAGAATCAGATAATGCTGAAGTTACAGAGTCTCCACCCAAACAAAATCAAGAACAAATTAATACTACAAAACAAAAAGGAAAGAAAAACAAAAAAAGAATCAACGGTGAACCGACACGAAGAAAACCAGTACCAGAGCGTAGTTTCCAATTTATTATTAATGGAAAGGATGTAGAATTAGTGAGATTTGATGGCTTCCCAATCATGAAAAAAGATGCAGAGAGACTTGAAGAACTTAAAACAAACATGATTAAGAAAGGTATTCCTAAAAGTGAAGTCCAAAGGACTATGAAATTGGAAAGACGCAGGGCTGAAAAGGCTTTAGCAAGACTAAAGAGAGATGTTTGCTACAACTGTAGGAAGGGTGGACACAATCTGTCTGATTGTCCAGATTTGAAAACAAAGATACCAGGGGCAGGTGCGACAGATGGGATGTGCTTTAAATGTGGCTCCACAGAACACCGCCAATTTGAATGTAAAGTCCAAAGAGATAAGGAGTTTAGATTTGCGACATGCTTCATTTGTAAAGAAGCAGTAAGTATAAAACTGAACTTTTGAAAAAGAGGGTGGGGTTATACTTCCCCATATATGATGTTCCCATTTTCTTCTTGATTATTGCCGCCAGTGCATTTTTAAGGGTTTCATAAATAGTTTTGTCATGTCTGTCAGTCCGGGGCCTAGCTCAATGCTCACTTAGTATTTAATATTAAGTTTTGCCATCATAGAATGTTGAAAATTTTGAATAAATAAGTACATTTATTTCCAAAAAGCAAAAAAAGCAACAATGGTCTGCATATACAACAAACTTAACATCTACTATATAAAAATAAGTCGGGTTTTCCTTCCTGACGCTATAACTCCAGAACGCACGAACCGATTTCCACGGTTTTGCATTCGTTGGAAAGGTCTCAGGCTCCGTGAGGTTTATAGCAAAGAAAATTCGGGAAAAATTTAATTATCTATAATTTATAAGGCAAAACAACGTTTGCCGGGTCAGCTAGTAAGTATATAAAAAAATGCCCTGTAGGCAATATTTAAGAAGAAACCTGGGCAATACATTTGTATGAGGAAGCTGACTTCCCATCCACCCATCCCCCCCATCAACGGATTTCTTAAAAATCTTATGTGTTTCAGATATTTTAAAAATTGTAATGTAATTTCAGGGCCACATAGCTAGACAATGTCCAGATAACCCTAAAGGCCTGTATCCTAATGGTGGATCTTGTAAACTGTGTGGAGATGTCACACACTTGAGGAAGGATTGCCCTACAGTAAGTTAACAATATACCACTGTTATGAAACTGTTCTGATAGATGACGTCCAAACCAAGCTTTAGTTGGTAAGCAAAAACAGGGAGAAAGCATAATCGTTCATTTACCGTGTCACGTAGGTTTCCGTGTGGCGCAGTGGTTAGCACATTCGCCCAGCAATCGAGGGGCACACTATTTTCGACCTTAAATTGTGACTTTTTGACATAGAAGCCACTTCCAATATTACCTACCTATGATAGGACTGGGAAAGTACCTACTGTTACGGATGAAACTAATTTTCATAATATATTGTTAAATATTTTTCAGGTCAACGATAAAAAAGAAGAAAAGTCAATAAAGCTGCAGACACTTGACTCTGAAGAAAACATAGAAGGCATAGAGCAGAAAACAAACAGTACTTTTGGTGGCTCACAAGCTAAGAAACCTAAAAAGATAAAGTTTTAAAATTGTTGAATAGAAGGTAAGATGAACTTATGTTACATAAATTCGTTTAAAATAAAACACTATTAAATTATGTTTTACTTATTTTACTAATAACGAAAAGAGATCATACATAAATTGTCTTTTTTAAAATCACTACATAATATAGGTAGATACATATTACGAGAACGAGAACAAAGGTTATTCATAATTAATTAATAACTACTTAAGGTCTAAAACGCGTGAAAAGTACGCCAACGTACTTGTAACGTCCCATACAAAAGTGCTATGCTATGGGCTATGTATGAGAGATGTTAAAAAATGCATCATATGATAGCCGCTTTAACCGCAGGAGACGTCCGCTTTGCGCAATTTTAATGGCTACTACTCATACATTATGATATTAAATAAAATACAAAATATCATCTATACTAATATTATAAAGAGGTAACGTTAGTAACATGTATGTATGTATGTATGTATATTGGGGGTAATCTCCGAAACTACTGGACCGATTTCAAAAATTCTTTCACCATTAGAAAGCTACATTCACCCTGAGTAACATAGGCTACTTTTGTAAATCATAAATTCATAACGCAAGACTAGTAAGTACCATCCTATTAAATTTCGTTTACTAAAGTCAACACCATCATCCATCACCCAAGTGTGGTCGGATTCAAACCGACGACATTGACTTGCGGTGTCTAGAAATCCGTTAGACCGTGTCGTATCTGTCCCGTGGCGGGGTCGTACTTTTTTGTATGAAGAAAGCACGGACATGGCACGTCCGACGTCCGTCACTTTCTTTCAGGCTGTACTTTCCTCATACAAAAAAGCTCGTCCCCGGCACTGCATGGATATGGGGCGGTCTAGCATAAATCACACTTTACGGGTATTAACTGCATAGGAACATTATAAATTGATAACCCGCGGCCGCCCGTCGATTGGAACTGTCGTTGAAATTGGCGTCTTTTGAGCTCAAGTTTTTAATGACAGTAGACCGCACAATTACGACCGCACCGCCCCGTAGTTATCAATTGTCAAAAATCTCGCGCGGTTTAGTCAGCACAAGTCCCTTGCGAGGGCTGATTTCATAACACTGCTAGTCGCCGTTGTCGTCGGCTTGAAGCTGAGACGATACTTGCGCAGTAAACCTTTAAAAACTTCACAATTAAAAAATAAAATAAAACAGCGGAACAATCCATAATCGTAAATACAGTCAATACTACCATAATGTCAGGACGTAATTTTGTATTCTGGAACTCAATCAAAAACATACTCAAAAGTGCGCTTGCTCAATCCTAATTTCAATTTGCCATTGATTAGGATACTAATATTATAAATGCGAAAGTAACTCTGTCTGTCTGTATGTTTAGCTTTTACGCCTTAATCGCTGAACCGATTTTGATGAATTTTGGTATAGAGATAGATGGGACCTTGGAGAAGGACAAAGAGGCTACTTTTGATGCCGATATTCCCGCGGGATCGAGACTTACGGGGGTGAAATCGCGGGCGCAGTTAGTTAGTAATATGATCTACAATGCGTCAATATTAGCTTTCATATGCTCTTTACATCGGTGAGCTATCTGTCCCGTTATCCCCTCTGGACTTTGCGGGTCTTCTCTCATCAATATCCTAGCGGCTTCGTCCAAGCACTTAACAGGGTCTTGTAACCGTTCCTTCAATTTGTTTTGGTCTATGAGACAAGCTGAGAATTCGCTGCGAGCCAAAAACATCAATGGGGCGTGAAGTTCGTACAACATCATTCCTGGAACAATCATTTAAAAATCAACTAAAACAAAACATAAGGAACCCTTCTAGGGATAAGTCAGGAGGTGTGTTAGTGGGCATACGCAGGCCTATAGTACGCATTAAATAAAATATCCCTTCTTTGCGTAGAAATTACATAAACTAAAACTTACGAAAATTATAAGACAGTACAATGGACTGCCTTATCACTAAAAGGAATCTCTTCCAGGCAACCAAATATTTATTAGTACCTATTACTAAAAAAAATGTATGTCAATGATGTCTGAAATAAACGTTAATTTATTTAAAATGTCACCAACCTCTCAGCCTAGTATCTCCCGGTGTAATAACGCCAAGCGTGCTAAGCACGAGCCGGCAGAACTCGGCCTTCCGCTCCAGCATGAGATCAGGCAACTTTTCTATCTTGTACCCTTCAACGCGGCCGTACAGCTGCGCCAGTGAGTGCTTCACCGACACCATCAGGGAATGACGGGGATGAAACACTGATTTGTACTGGAAAAATCCGCGGAGGTTCAGTTTTGCACCAGATAAAATACACAGATGTGCAAGCCTGAACATCTTTTGTGATTTTGATTAGCTCACTCGCACCTGACACCTATACAGAGATCGAATCCAAAACAAAGGACGATCGAAACAGAGACGGAAGAAAGACGATCAATCGAAATAGGAATTAAAGACGGTTGAAACAGAGACCAAAGATGATCGATCGAAACAGAAACAAAAGATGATCGAAATATAAAACAAAAGATCGAACCAGAGACAAAATTAATATGTAGTCCAATGAATATTGTTAATAACTAGCTAATCTCATCGTGTATTTCTGAAAGTATCTTTTAAACGCGCTAAGGTTATGCTATGGTAATTATAAACTTGGATTACTGAGTTCATGCTATTGCCTACCTTGTTAATAAAAGCTTCTCGCTGTTCTACAGCTTGTGGTCCTGGCTCTAAAGCATCGAGCTGTTCTATCTCAGCTTGTACAACGCTAATCATTTTGCGCATTGCTGCACCAGACGTTTTGAATTCGCAGTTCTTGTCTGTGCATTTCCACTGGGCGTCCGTATCTGTAATTGATTTTATTTCAGTTTAGTATTATGTCAATACATTATCTATCGAACAAATGAATGTCGAAGTAAGATATGTCGAATTATTGAACTTGGAAGGTTTGTGTTGTCAAAGTATGCTTTGTCGAACTAAAACTTTTCGTATTATGTACAGTCGCCTTATCATAAATAAAATAAAATAATTGAAAGTCGCCTAGGTATATTTCTTTTTGAATAATGGTTTCAGGCCTACCCTGTTCCACCCCTAAATCATTAAACGACGAGTGTAGCGACTTTTAATTTTGTATCTGGCACGATACGTTTATAAATATTTCAAAAACTAAATCCAAACGTATCCTGCAACAGAGACATAAGTAGATATTAATTCTGCCCCCTCTTAATTGTAATTTGTTTGGAACTAATGTGTATCATTATTATTAGAACTACGGGTCTAGTTCTACAATGCAATCTTGTGTCTGCTCGCGACCACGGCCGGTGTAACCCTTTGCCAAAACGTCAAGGTAATTTGAATCTAGAATTACACAACTACAACGCGATCTAGACCCGATTTTTTCGTCGTGTGAGTTTAAAAAATCTTATAAAATCGTGCAAGTTTAAAAAGTGTATTAATGTGTATTCTGCTTACCCAGAGGGTTAGAAGACAAAAGCACTCCGTTGTCACATTTATTACACTTCAAAGTACTGAGCTGTGTTCCCAACTCGGTAGGGTCGGCACATCGCTGACATTCGCAGTTAAAAAACTTGGACTCTAACAGATATTCTCGTCGCACTATAGTTTGTGATAACGCATGGGTGTAACAGAGATTGATAGCGTCCCCAGATTTAATAGGTATAGCTGCTCTGATTTGAACGCTGTCGTTTTGGAAAATAGTATGGACAATGTTGGGGACGCAATTGTGCGCTGCGATGGCCAGGCGCGGGTATATAGCGCGTACACTGTAGCCGCCTCGTGATGGTATTTCTACGGCATTCACCTTAAAACAATATAGACACGTTAATATGAAGTCCTTCAATATTAAATTGCCTTGTCAATTGTTTATACTTTATTTCTATTGTCTTTTGTTTTGATTTTGATCGCTTGTAAGTAACCTTTTCACTTTGTGTTTGCTAAGACCTATCGATATTAAGATTTCATCTGTCCCGGCCGGTCGCCAGGATTTTGAGCTCCACAGAGGCACATGAGACCTTTAGGGTAGGTCGATAGGTACGGTCCGTCCCAAACAGTCCAGATACCGGGATGGACCGGACCTACTCGACTTTAGTGGCTGTAGTGTGTTTATACCTCGAGAATCCCGCAAACTCTTTGTACTAAATCCTTGTCGAATCTGTTGCCCAGTCTGCAGTGATCTACGAGAAAGTCAGCTATGTTGACCTGGTCTGCTCCCCAAGTAGGCCGCTGTCGTCTAGCTTCTGTGTGCGTCTCCATCGGTTCCAATTCCTTTTGCCACCGGTTGGGATCATTTTCTTTAGCTAAAAGTACCCTGGAAAGTTTTGATTTTGAAAAAATATCGATTAATACCTATTTTAATTTATTTTTAACCAACTTCAAAAAACAAGGAGGCCTACTACCTACTTTAAATGTTGAACGAACATAAAATAATAGGCTAGGACCTAAGAATGACTTGCCTCAAAGGCGTAATGCAATCGAGTTGCGTTGCGGTAGCAGTCCAATCTTCAACCTGTTGGAAGCGCACTCTAACCGCGGAGAAGACAGCACATTCTCCCGCGTGGGGAGCGGAGGTTTCACAGCCGGTGCTGCAGATCGGCCAGCCGCAACGAGAGCACAGCTTGTTGTCGACGGGGCAGTAGCAGCCGAGGCAGAGAGGTGGAGTATCTACAGAAATTGGTATATCTTACTTTAAGTACTCGTATTAGTAAAACAAAGTCGCTTTAGTCTGTTTTCGCAAATTCCATTTGGACACGGGACTCTCCATACAACAAAAAAACCTCTAAATCCGATTCTGGTGAATAAAAAAAAACGCCACATTGTTTTTAACCATAGTAGTGGATATGATACAAAAGGCAGACAATTGTCATCTGCTACTGCGGTAAAGCTACCGCAAACTCATCGACTTCTTCCCATCTTAGCGCCCGCAGCGATACTCATTTAATTTTTACGATAAACGTAGTAACGATATTGTCAGCGTTGTAGCGGCCTTTTAAATTATTTCGCGTAAAAAGAACATGAAATATGTGTATCTTCACTTACGCACCGCAACACTTACGGTCTATAAATATGTCAATGTTACGGAATCGGAATATTAAGGGGCAGAGAAAAGTTTTTCTTTTTACCATCGTTGTAGGGAAAAGCTGCAGCACCCCTCGATCGACTTGCCTATCATCAAATAGATCACGCAACGAATAATTAGGTATTTGTAGAAATTCTCCCGAAAGCCCGAAGATCTCAGAAATGTAAGTACCTAGGTAAAGGAGATCACCGAGCTTCCGGGAGTAGTATATTATATAGGTACCTATTGTATGTATATTTATCAAATTAAATTCAAAGTAGGTAATTTAATCCTAAGTTACCTGGTTTAGGCCCAACAGCGAAAGGCGTATCTGTAAATATTACTTCTCCTGCATCTAAATCTTTGTTCGCGACGAGATAGCGACCGTATTTATCATTAACCAGCACTTCAAAAGAACGGATGTCATTTTCCATCGTCACGGGTTTTAATATAAAACTAATTCTAGTCAGTGGGTTAAGATTCGCGATCGAGTGAACGTCCGGACATCATTGCGTCTATATTTAAGCTGGTAACGTAGACCATTCGAGAAATGGAACGTTTTAACTCCGGATTCCCGAATCGTCTCAGATCTGCTGCAGTCTTAAATACTAATAATTTGTATTGTTCGATCTTTGTAAATTACTAAAGTGTATAGACGCTTTCGTGTCTGAAAATAGCTTCACTGCTTAAAAATGTTCTTAAACATTTTGGATAGGTTTGTATGTGGTAGGTAGACGTACCTACTTAATACTAATAGTCAACTAGCTATGTGAGCCCCGTGGTTTTGACCCCCGTAAGTCCTAATCGAAAAGTAGTTTAATCTAGATCTCAAGCTATCTGCATACTAAGTTTCATCGCAATCGGTTCAGTAGTTTTTACGTGAAGGAAACAAACATACTCGTTTACTTACTTACACCCAAAGTTTCACATTTATATTATTAATAGAATTAGTAAACTAACCGGTACATATACCGGTAGAAGCACAGAATACATAAATAGTACAAGGTAGAAGTTATACTTACTTACCTATTCTATTACTTACATTATTTTACAAACACTATGCTATGAGGCTATGACGCACTTAGAAAGCACCCAGAATCAGAAACAAGCATTGATAATCAGCATAAATACTTGTCCCCGGCGGGAATCGAACCCGCAACCTTCTGCGACGCAGTTGGGTAGGTATTCGCCTAACGCAACGGGGCACAGAGGCCAAGAAAGATAGATGTAGATATCATACAAGTGATATGTCGTGTCCAGCAATCCACCTATCTACAATATCCCAAGTTTCATAGCAGTCGGTTCAGTCATTCTTACGTAAATAACAATCATGCAGGTAAGTATATTCTTGGGATTAAAATTGCCATACTAAAGAGGTAAGTATATTTTGCTGGCTAAGCGCCTGAAACTTCGAAGCCTAATGGATTTCATTATTTCCACATAAAACTTTCAAATATTAGCTAAATCTATGAGTGTTCATTTGTCAGATTTTATTTAGAAAAATATCCAAAATATATTTATGATTTTATATCAATTATGTCAATTTTTGATTATGTATTCAATATCATAGAAAAGGACGACGTGAATTATGGGAATCAAAATTTTCCGGTTGTTAAAGCTGCCATAGTAGAAGAGACAGTGCCGTGCCGTAAGCCCGTAAGTACCCACTGACGATCATAAATTATGCTGGTTTTGCCCTAGTCCCACAATCATAATTATGCTACACGTACTGCTATGAAGTGGCACTCACTGCTCGCGACGATATTTGCCCCTTAACTACAACCCTGGATAATTTTATTGATTGAACTTATTCAAACAAATAATTTCTGCTAAGTACAGTACAGACTCTACCTTCATGCTACTCGAGCAGGCAGGCGTCGCGTCGTACCTGCAATTCGTTCACCATAACACGCTGGCGACCCTTATCTGAGTCGGGCAACAGACGTCTTAATAACTCAACTACACCATAATATGGTGAACGCAGTTGTAGTTGAGTAGCCAATATGGTGATCATCGTTACAGGATGGAACCGTCAGTGAGATGCGGATATGCACCGACGAGGGTGAAACTGTCCCATGTTCTTGTAATAAGTGTCATAATGAAGACCATGCACCAGCAGCAGATTCTGGACCCGGACGATTTGCGAGATTGAGAGCATTCTTAGATTCTCATTTTGAGGGTAATGTGAGTACTTAAATCTTATTTATTAGTAACAGATTACCCATTATAAAAAATAGGTAACTAAATACTTGGACTTATACTCATACTTGACCCATACTTGAACCCATACATAAACTGACAGACTGCTGACTGTAACCGGTGCTGTAACTGTAGGCAAATAATTAATTACAACAACGATGATCACCGAACACTTATACTCTTACGATGATAAGCAGTTTGAATGTTCGCGCTCATTGTGTTGATAACATTCAACTGATAAACCAACAAGAAGGAAACATTAATTCGAGAAAATAAGTATACAGATAGTAACTTATAATTCGAAGATTATTATAAGGTAATAAATACATTTTAGAACAAAAGTGATCTCACTGAAAAACATTTTTCAAAATTAATTAAAAGTGCCTAAAAGTACTGTTGTAATACGCCACTTACGTCACTGTCAATGGTGCAAGCATAATAGAAACTTTTAATATTTGAAGTGATAAAATAAACCATTGAATATCTGTTTAGATTAGTAGAAAAATATTATTTTGACAAAACACGAATAGTAAGTTCTACAGATTTAATTTTTTTTGTTAATTAAGGTAAAATTAATAGTTCTAACTAGAATATCAATAACTGTAATTCCGGTACTACAGCGCCCTCTTGCGCTGACCTGACAAAAATTGAATTTGTCTCGTGGTGTGGAGGAATAGGTTTGGTTCTCGGCAAATTGCCTGGAATCGCAGTGAAATAGTTCCAATTTGTGAAATAAAATAAACCGCAGTGAGTATCTATATTTGGCAATTTCATTTAATCATACAGATACAGTGAAATACTAGTTATTTGGTATAATTTCTAGGTTACGTTTGTTCCTTCGCTAGCCGGCTATAGCGAGAATAAATCGACGTCATTACTTGTATTTTATTAATTATTTTACTGTTTAATTTCGTAAATAGTCATCTTTGACACTACTGTTTAATCGGAATTTCATATAAATTTACGTTATTTTGTCAACGCCAAGCCCCATTCTCGTCACCAATTTCTAAAGTGAAACGTCACAGGGGAGCTGGCGATCGACGCATGTGACTGCTTTTTGAATGAGGGCTATGTTAACTCTCTTCGAAGGTCAAGTTTACGGTAACCGATTATAAATATTAGCTGATAATTATGACCTACTATGTTGTTTACTGATTACTGGGGGTGTCTAGTTTTCTTAGACTAGTTAAGCATGTTATGTAATGCCTCGGTGTTATTAGCATACCGTGTACTAAACATATAGACAGGTAGACATACTGAGTCAATCCTGACCCTGACACAGCTGGCACAGTTATATTTTTGCAACCTGTCCTATGTGTTAAATCTAACATTTAAGGTCATGATCAGCCTTGTATCAAACATTTAGTTAAAATAGATATTTGTCACCTAACCCAACCACTTATTGTATGTTATGTAGCATAATTTATTCTGCATTGTTTAGGGAATGGCTCCCCCATATTATGCTGATCTTGGAAAGAAGGCCAATGATGTATTCGGCAAAGGCTACCACTTTGGTGTACTCAAGCTCGACTTGAAAACTAAGAGTGAATCTGGTGTTGAATTCACTAGTGGAATCACCTCAAACCAGGAGAGTGGAAAGGTATGCGGACTTTCAACATTTCGTCTTACATAACATAACTTGTCATAATCAACATTCATCGTACGATACTCACTCACTCGAAAAATGAGGACATTGACCCTCTTATCATTTTACTTTTGCATGCAAAGATTATCAATTTTGAAGCTGTCATTTGAATATTTACACGATTATTAACAGTACTGCCATTTTATCTGCACAAGTACCATGATCATAGTTGAATATAAGTAAAGTTATAAAAGTAGCCTATGTTTCACCCAAATTGGTTTAGTCATTTATTTACCTATACTTGGTAACCAGCTTACACCAAATGCCTTTTTACAACATTGCACATGGGGATCCCGCGAGAAAACCTGTACTAATATTATAAGAAGGTAATGTTGGTAACATGTTTGTAAGTATGTATTATTGGCGATAATCTCCGAAACTACTGGACCATTTCAATAATTCTTTTACTAATAGAAAGCTTAGGGGGGGGGTCGGTGTAGGTCTTAGTGGGGTGGGTTCCAGGCCAGGGAACTCACACCTAAAAAATGCTAAGTTGCCAGTAGCGTACGCCTAGGTGTGCGGAGCTAGGCTATTAGGCGCGCACCGATAAGCACTTCAAGCACGTCCACGCTACCGTTGGGTTACCCACGGTGGACCCACTTGTTTGTGGGTCGTCCCCTCCGGGCAATGCTACAGTCCTCAACGAGCCCCGCACATAACATCTACCTCGGGACTGTAGTAGCTAAGCTTGAAGTGTGCGGGCGAATATCCGGCGCCCCAAATAACCGGACCCAATTGGCTAGGGGAAGACAACCCTGACAGAAAAAATAACCCCCAAAAATTAACTACATCCATGGAAGCAAGACTAAAGAAAACTGTACCCCAGGAGGGTACCGTCGACCCCGTCGATGGAGAATCCCTCCCTGAGCAAAGCTCGGGCTGCCCCACGTATTCTGGGGGGGGCAAAGTAGTGCTACCCGTGGAACCAGTAAAAAAACTTACCCAACAAGTTTTTCACCCAAGTCTTTTTACTCAACAAAGACTCGTAATTTCTACCACACCACCAAATACATCTTCTCTAGACCAACCAGACAACACAGAAAGAAACACAGAACTACAGTACCACTCTGAGAGCCACAACACTGAGAACGAGTCAACTGTTAAACCCAGATGGCAACAAGATCGAGTGCCTGACTCAAAGAGGAAGAGGCCAAGAACAAGTCCTGAAATAACGTCAAAAAAGCGAACAAAATCCTCGACTTCCTTTTTTGTTCCTGTACACAACAGATTCGCTAATCTGGAGATTGACATAAATGATAACAAAACAACAAATACTAATCTGACAAAAAATAAAACGGCTCTACCAACACCCAAACCGGAGCCAATATTTATCACTGGAGTGACAAACGTTGTTGATCTACGAACAACTCTCCTAGACATCACAAAGGAAGCAAACAAATTCCAATTATCCACTCTCCGAAATGGTCACACGGTAAAAGTCATACCAAGTGATGTAGAATACTATAAATTGATAAGAGAAGCACTAATCAAACAAAACATAAATCACTACACTTATCAGCTCAAACATGAGAAAGCCTATCGTGTGGTGCTAAGAGGACTGCATGCCACAGAGGATATTGCTTTGGTTAAAGAGGAGATAACAAAAAATGGCCATGAAATCAGGAATCTTACAAATGTTATTAGCCGTAAGAACAAAGAAAAACTACCACTCTTCTTCTTGGAACTGGAGCCCAAGGAAAACAACAAGGACATCTATTTAATAAAAATTATCAATAACACTGTTGTTCGCTTTGAGGCACCATACAAGACACAGGATGTGGTCCAGTGCAAGAGATGTCAACGGTACGGACATACAAAGAATATGTGTTACCGGCCGTTTAGATGCGTCAAATGCGGAGAAGAACATCCTACAACACAATGCAAAAAGCTTAAAGACAGTCCAGCAACATGTGCTAACTGCTCTGGATCCCATCCAGCTAGCTACAAAGGGTGCTCAAAGTACCAGCAATATAAAACTGACATAATGGGCAAAAAAACACCAAACAGACAAAACAGAGAAGGAACTCACAGGGAAATTACCCAGCCACCAAAGGCGCCACCTAGACCGCCCGCTACGCTCCCGGGTACTCCAGGTAGCACCAGCTTCAAGTTTCCTACTAAGAATAAAACTTACAAGCCAACATATGCTGAAGCAACTGCAAAAAAATTGACACAACCTAACAACTCTACCATCGGTAACATTGAACAACTTATGGAAAATATGTTTTCAAAATTCGAATCAATGTTAGAAAAAATGATTGACAAAATGATGGACAAGATGATTGACCTCACCACCAGGTTGATCAAATAAATGATTACAATAAGAATATGCACATGGAATGCCAACGGCCTGACGGAGAGACTTAGAGAACTTAAATCTTACATCACCACAAACAACATTGACATAATGTTGGTTGCGGAGACTCACTTGACTAGTAAAAATCACCTAATTATCCCAAACTATGATGTATATCTAACCAATCACCCCTTAGATAGGACCCATGGAGGCACGCTAATCGCCATTAAAAGAACTATAAAACACCATGAGACTGAAAAGTATAGCAAGACCTACCTACAAGCAACCACAATAGTAGTGGAGACATCAAATGGTCCGCTGACAATCAGTTCAGTCTACTGTCCACCTAGTCAACGAAGAGGTGAAAGCGTAAAATGTGAACATTTCACTCATTACTTAAAAACACTTGGGCAAAAGTTCATTGCAGGAGGTGACTGGAATTCAAAACATACGGTTTGGGGATCCCGTATAATTCATACTAGAGGAAGAGAACTCCATAAAGCCATACTCGAATTGAACGCCCACTACCACTCGACGCCGTACCCGACACACTTTCCGTCAGACCAACGTAGAATACCAGACGTTCTTGACTTCTTTATATCTAAGAATATATCAGATAACTACATACTCACAGAAAACGACATTGACCTATCTTCAGATCACATTCCGGTGATCTTAACTATTAGTAACCGAGTTATATTCAAAGATGAACCCCCAACACTAACCAACAAAAATACTGATTGGGATAGGTTTAAGGAAATCGCCAACGAAACCACAAACTTAATGGTACCACTGAAGACACTAGAGGATATTGAAGAAGCTGTCGAAAAATTGAACAAATGCATTCAAGAAGCTGCTTGGGCCTCTACACCAAAAACAAATCAAACAACCCGCAAGGCTAATCAGTATCCCCTTATTATAAGAGATAAAATAAGAGAGAGACGATATCTTCGGAGGCAATGGCAAACAACGCGAAACGTTGCCGACAAAAATAACTTTAATAGAAGTTCACGACAACTAAATCAAATGATCTTTGACTTGGAAAATATATCACTTCAACATTATCTTCAACAACTGACACCTGATGCCTACACTGACTATTCACTCTGGAATGCAACAGCATCTTTCAACAGACCGATCCAACACATACCCCCACTGAAAAAACCAGATGGAAAGTGGGCTAGAAGTGATCAGGAGAAAGCAGATATATTTGCCGAACATTTGACTCGGGTATTCCAACCTAACCCAAGTACTGCCAAAACAAAAAGTGAAGGTGAGATTAATGACTTCTTGTCGTCCTGTTATCAATTATCACCGCCATTGAAGAATATCTCACCAAGGGAAGTCAAGTACCACATACGTAAACTCAAAAACAATAAAGCTCCTGGGTACGATTTGATTACTGGAAGAATTCTTAAAGCTCTCCCGCACAAAACGATAGTGCTGATCACCGCTATATTTAACTCAATACTGAGAACAGGATGTTACCCTGGACAATGGAAAATTGCCCAAATAATTATGATCCCTAAGCCTGGAAAACCAACAAATGAGGTGGAATCCTATAGACCAATAAGCCTGTTGCCTATCATATCAAAACTCTTTGAGAAAATCTTCCTACAAAGGCTAAAACCCTATTTGAATAGTGTTGTCCCCAACCATCAATTTGGTTTTCGAGAGCAGCACTCAACAGTTGAACAGGTTCATCGAGCGGTGAACACAATTTCAAAAGCCCTAGAAAGCAAAGAATTCTGCACAGCTACTTTCCTCGATATAAGCCAAGCATTTGATAAAGTTTGGCATGAAGGACTCTTGTTCAAGATCAAGACAGACTTCCCACATAACATCTACATGATCATAAAGTCCTACCTCACAGATAGATGCTTTGAAATAAAATTCAAGGAGACTACCTCAAGAATGTGCAAAATCATGTCAGGTATACCACAAGGATCAGTATTGGGGCCTGTCTTGTATCTTATCTTCACAGCTGATCTACCGACAACAGATAACACTATCACGGGCACTTTTGCCGACGACACCATTATACTATCATCTGACAAAGAAAGAAATATGGCATCAAAAAACCTACAAGATAGCCTGAATCTAATGAGTGACTGGTTCGAAGCATGGCGCATAAAAGTAAACCCCACCAAATCCACCCAAGTGACATTCACACTCAGAAAACCCACATGCCCACCTGTCAACCTTAACGGACAACCCATACCACAGTCAGACGACGCCAGATATCTAGGAATCTACCTAGACAGAAGGATGACGTGGCAGAAACATATTTGGACGAAGAGAAGACAGTTAGACACTAAGGTCAGAAAGATGAGTTGGCTACTTGACACTAAATCTAAGCTATCTGAATTAAACAAGCTCGCCGTATATCAAGTCATCTTAAAGCCTGTGTGGACCTACGGCATTCAACTGTGGGGCACCGCTGCTGAATCAAACATCAACATTATCGAGAGATTCCAAACCAAGATCATCAGAAAGATTTTTAAGATTCCATGGCATGTCAGTAACAGATACATATATCGGGACCTACAACTACCAACTGTGAGAGAGGAAATAAAAAGATATTTCGGTAGATATACGTGCAGACTAACGGACCACCCTAACAAAATGGCAAATGAACTACTAAATAGTGAAGATGTACAATTCAACAGACTTAAGAGGCATAGTGTGACTAGCCTACGAAATCGATTTATATAAAGAAAGACAAAGATTGAGGAATGGGGTCACAGGACACCTCTCATAATTCAAGACATACTACAAGCAAAGGCAGCCAATAATGTTGCTCATTGCAGACTATACTGCAGATAGCAGCAGGAGAGAACAAGATAAGAGAAAAAAAAAAAAAAAAAAAAAAAAATAGAAAGCTACATTATCCAGGAGTAACATAGGATACTTTTGATCCCAATATTCGTAGGAAAACAGGATTACGAGGATGAAACTGCGGGGCACATCTATGTAGAATATGTTCCTTTGCTGTTAGGATTGATTGATTGTTAAAACCAGGAGTCTGAACCTGATCACTTTTGTATAGCGCTGCGGCTCACCTGGCGTATAGCGTCTGGTTAAAGGTCACCCTCTTTACTTGGTAGAACAACTGGTTTACACACATAACAATTTGGTCCAACTGCTTAACATGCCTTCCGATTAAATGTGTACCATGCTCATAAACTTTCACATGTAGTAGCATTATTAATGGAATTTATTTTTCAGGTGTTCGGTAGCTTGTCATCCAAATATGCGGTGAAGGACTATGGTCTCACATTCACAGAGAAATGGAACACAGACAATACACTGGCCACAGATATCACCATCCAGGACAAGATTGCGGCTGGCCTTAAAGTCACACTCGAGGGCACCTTCGCACCACAGACCGGGTAAAAATAGTTATCTTCAAAGCCCCCAGTTATATTATGTACAAAATGTTTTATAGCATTGAATTCTCCAGCTTTGACTGTTGGGTATTTGATTAGGCCTTAGGGTGACCTGACAACTCCGTTTTCAAAACTCTAAACACAAATGTTGAGCCACACCACTATTAGATACAAAAATAATAAGGACATATTTGGTTAAACTAATATTTTGGATCAAACAAATATGTTGAACCAACACCCTGTGCACCCTAATATTAATTAAACAAGTTTCCTCACAATCAAGAAATCTTAGATAGTTTAATCTAATGTGCTTACTAATCTTTACCTATGCTAATAAAATAAATAAGAAACATTTTTTAAATACTTCTGTTTCATGGTCAGTAGTTATGTAAAACTGTTATTTTTATTGTGTTGTGTAAAGTAGGTACTTACTAGTTCAGTGATTCCTTTTTTTTCCAAGTCTTTAAAACCTGTTTCATAAAATTTTATTTCAATATTTCCTTTTAAGATTGTGATTATGATAATTTAGAACTACATTTGCTAGCAGAATTATTAACGAATTCTAGTAGCTAATCGGGAGTTACGGAGATCAATAATACAAAATCTTATCTGGTAGTTAATTTATTAAGGAAAGGGTACTCTGAATTCCGATTATTACATGAATGGTATTATTACTTGAGGCTTGAGTAGCCAGCTTTAGGATACTCAAAAGAGAAATCCACTGCAGGTATTGTGCAATCACAAAAAAATGATAATGTAACATTTATTTTGTAGTGTCAAGACTGGTAAACTGAAGACGTCGTACGTGAACGACACGATCGCCGTGAACACCAACTTGGACCTGGACTTGGCGGGACCCATCGTGGACGTGGCGGCCGTGTTACACCACCAGGGCTGGCTGGGAGGCGTCCACACGCAGTTCGACTCGCAGAAGGCCAAGTTTGCTAAGAACAACTTCGCCCTCGGTTTCCAGTCCAACGACTTTGCTCTACACACTAATGTGTAAGTTAGTTTAGTAATGCTTCGTCTTAGACCACAGTTGCACTTACAGTTTACGAGAGATAGTGGTCTAACTTTGGCCAATGTGAGTACCAAGGTGGATCAAAGTTACACTATAAAATATTTTGTAGTGTAACTTTGACCCAATAAATACTATGGGCTGACTGATATACTTTAATAAAGGTTGCCTGGGAGAGATCGCTTTAATCGATAAGTTGTGTATGTTGTTCATTGTATTGTAATTTATATGGTGTGTACAAAAAAATATTTATTCATTTATTCTTTCATAAACAAAAAATCGAAACTGCTGAATCTACAGACATTGTATTTGTACAATTCTTTAAAAGTTAACAATTTACTATAGTCTATAGCTATGTTTTCAAGATTTAAGTAGGTGGGTACTTGTCATGTATGTACTTACTTAGTTTTATGTAGATTGTCAAGTGAAGACAATCTACAAACAATGAACTGAACTTTCACCATTTTCTACGAAAGCGTTTACAATTAACTAGAGCAGGTCATTCTACCTATTTCTTTGACAGTAGTGATTAGGTATATCTGCAACATGAGTCACTACTATTGATTTTATATGATTGCATAACCATTGCCGTTGTTTAATGTAGTGTAGGGATGTAATCAGAATAATGCGTTCTTCGTAAGCACTACGGCATTACGCCAGCTCTAACCGGTTACACCTGCCATAGACCTTATTTTCGCGTTATTCATAAATGAGACAATTGAGCTAGCGAACTGACGCCTCTCTATTCTTCATACTATTCCAAGATACAATTCGGATGAACTGTCAAAACTATTTTCGCTACATTACATAGTATTTGTATTAGGTACCTACAAGAGATAAGCACTAAGCCTAAATGAAAACGTGATAAGAGAAAAGATTTGTTTTCTGAAGAAAGATTTTAAACGATTTTTATAGATTTTGAACTGGATTACTTTTAACTACTTACAATACTTTTATACAGCAAAATTGAAGGATATTATCTTTTGCTGGTGGAATCGCTAGTTAAAACAATGCCGCTTAATCGAACAAGCAGATTCCCAGTGAGTTAAGTGCAAATTTGGGCTAATAGGCACATACCGAAATCAAATATGACTTTAAAATTAAAGTAAAGTATTCGTAAATGACTTTTTTTGCGTAGCAACTCACGCGGGGCCGGTCACGACTCACGCGTAGGTACAAAATGACATTTTCGCTACTTCTTATTTGCATCACAGTTCGGGCTTTCATTTTAGGATCAATACTTACCCTTAACGTATAATGACATTTCTACACTAGTAGATATACAATTATTTTTTTGATTTTAGGATCTCGATATTTCGTACCACAGTAATTAATCTGTATCAGCTCATCTGTAGTGAAAATAACCATTTTAATTTAAAATCGCATAGTAAAATAATACAATGAAGACTGATTGTCTGTGAACAGCGACAACGGCAAGGACTTCGGCGGCTCGATCTACCAGAAGGTGTCGGACAAGCTGGAGTGCGGCATCAGCATGAAGTGGGCGGCGGGCTCCGCCGACACGCTGTTCGGCGTCGGCGCCAAGTTCGCGCTGGACTCCGACGCCTCGCTGCACGCCAAGCTCAACAACAAGTCCCTCATCGGGCTCGGCTACCAACAGAAACTACGCCCTGGTTTGTACATCTACTCATTTTACCTTCTCAGCCATACATACTTTCGTCCGGGATTTAAACGATGTGGAACGTTAAATAGTTTTAAGATCTTTGCAATAACAATTTTTTTTTTGCAAGAAATATCTTTATTTATGTGGGAGAAACCACGCGGCGCTGCTAGTAACTCGTTATCCCGAAATGCTCACGGGATCGGACTAGGGCATGAATCCCGGGATCCCGGGATATCGTAATCCCGGGATCTCGGACGCAAAAGTTCGATATTATAATCCCGGGATTGAGTGATCCGATATCGAGATTTGAGCAATTTACTATTTGGGTATAAATTAAGGTTTTTAGCTATATTTTTCCTCATGGAATGATTGAATAGAACTATTAAAATTAAACCCAAATTAGTTTTCCCCTGAGGAAGAGATCTGTAAAGATTTAGAAGCGTAGGGAATTGGTAAAATGTTTAAAACAATAAAAGTAACGTGATTCATTGCAATTTTTAAGACAATTATTTTTTATACAAGCTCGCATGCAATTTTTTTCTGCTAAAAACATTTTAGTGGTGCGCCTAGAATTTGGCGCGAAAGTTTAGACACTTTCGGGTTTAGGCTATTTGTCCGCCATATTTCCAAAATGATGGGGTGGACGGCCCTCGGGGTAACTTATTTACGTAATGAAACCACTAGAGTCTTAAATATATTAAATATTTTAGATTTAACACATTTTTATTGTATTAAATTCGCTTTTTTTAACGATATCTAAAATCTCAGTATCAATCCCGGGATCCCGGGATTGAGCTCTTAATATCGATATCGTCCCGAGATTGAAAACCTTCCGATATTGCATGCCCTAGATCGGACCTTACGTCGCGCGGAAATATCACCACGGGATGTTGCCAATAAAATTGCGGCGCTGCTAGTAACTCATATATCCCGAAATTTCCACGGGATCGGACCTTACGCCGCGCGGAAATAATGCCACGGGATGTTGCCAGTAAAATTGCGGCGCTCCTAGTAACTCATATATCCCCAAATTCCTACGGGATCAGACCTTACGCCGCGCGGAAATAATACCACGGGATGTGCCAGTAAAATTCTATAAGTATCTTCATGGCCATACAGATAAATAAACAACAAGGTCCATCAGTCATTGTTACAGTATAAGCCAAGCATTCATGATAGTTAATCTAATATCTCCAATCTTATTAACTATTGTTTCAGTACATGGAAGTATGTCATATGATTTTATTTTTGTAGCAATATACGCTATCTTATCTGTGTAAAAGGCCTATTCAATTGTTTTGTAAAGCAGAAAATTAGTATTTTTAAATCACTGGGGAGGTCCCTCTAGTCTGAGATCTTTTGTTGGATCCTTAAAAATTGACATTGCTATGAAGCCTCATATCACTTATTTATGTTACAAGTAAGCGCCTATAATTTCTAAAAAAGGGGTTTGTAAAATATCAAAGATTTAGGAACCAAAGATCCAAAAGATATGAATCTTTTTAGTGAAATTAATTTTGATACAGTTTGTTACTTTTTTGCAAGAACGAGTTCTCTTCAAGATTGGCCCTCTAATATTATTCGCATTGTTTCAGGTGTAACATTGACCCTGTCTGCTGCCATCGACGGGCAGAACTTCAACGCCGGCGGTCACAAGGTCGGGTTGGCTCTCGACCTCGAGCCCTAGACCAGTCCCTACTGTATCTACTGTAGATAATACATGCCACATCATTAAGTTATAAAATAATTACAATGGCAAAAAAATCTAGCTTATTCAACCTTAACAGTGTCTTCGTGTTGTCAGTATAGTATTGTTCTTAGCGTTTAAAACGCATCTTGTCACAACCTGCGCTGACTTTCTGTCGTGAACACTTCGCCAGATATCAACCTTTTAGGCGAAATGCTTTCCGGAAAGTTGTATAGTATTATATAGAGTCCGATATATATGTTAAGCTCGCGGCGTAAAAGCAATGTCCTGTTTTTCGATAACATTATGATCCTTATGTCAACCCGATTATCTTGTAAATAAACACTCAATAGTGTTCTATCTTATGATTGAATGGTAATAAAAATAATAGTCTGTTGGAATCGAGACGTATTGTTTTATTAGAGGCATCCACCATTCCTAATTCCTTGCTTTACGCGTTTTTCTTACACATTCTATTTTAGATTCTTTACTGTTTAAACGAAGTTGTGAAGGTGTACCTGAGTGCCGTTTTGATAATGTTTGTTGTGTTTTTTTAATGTATGATTTAATAAATTAGCTTAATAATGTTGGTTCTATTTTTTTGCTTGGACACTTTGTATGAATACGACACACACCCGAAAACAGCACACAAAGTGTTAAGCGGTTGCTAGCTCAATCAATAATTGGCACAAAGTACGAGAAACTTTTCTTTACTCATTACAATAATTAATATAATAACTCACAATAAGTAGGTAAAATCTTAAAATTACTGTATCAATTCTTCTTCCATCAATTTGGCCATCCATTCAGGTTCGGCGGCAGCTATTTTTTCTATCAAACTGTTGACTTGGTAGCACAGGCTTTGTATTTGTTTATCCCATTGTGGCAAGATTTCGCGAGCTAAAACAAAGGTCAACTTGAGAAACAAAGTTAGAAAAAAAAGAAAGAAAGAAAGTTTACAAAGTAACAAATTTAATAATGCCATTGAAAAGTAATGAACGAAGTTTCGTATAAATAACACCTTTTTACTAGGGTTCTAGGTACAACAGAAATACGTAACAACAAAAATGTGACGTCCCAAATAAACGATGATTTATCACGTCCGATTATTTTGTGCAAAAGATTTTAAGGCAGTAACAGTCGATCGGGGTAACTTTGTCTTTCATTAAAAGTTATCTCACTCATGCAATTTCTGAGTAGGTATTATTCTTTTTCTATTGCCCAATGGTATTTACTTTTCATTTTTCTATTTAACCAGATATTAATAAAACATAAATAGTAGCACAAACAAGTAAAGCACATATACCGGGTCAAAGTTACCCCAATCGATCCCATTTCAACTTTCCATTTTCCAATACTAGATTTAGGTGGACTGGATTCCAAGGTACAGACTAATATATAATGTACTTTGTGGTACAGACTTAGGTACTCAATACGTCACTTATCCATACAATATAGTGAAAAATAAAGGTCACATAAATGCTCACCTTATCACACTAACATTATAAATGCGAAAGTTCGTGAGATAGGTATGCTATTATTCCTTCACGTAAAGACTGCTGAACCGATCGCGTTGAAACTTGGAATGAAGATAGCTTTAGTTCTATACTAGCTGCGCCCCGGGTTTACCCGCTTAATTTCCGTTTCCGTGGGAGTACGGGGATAAAACTAACTTTCTACTGTCTAGCTATCACGGTTCATGAGATACAGCCTAGTGACACACAGACAGCGGAATCTCAGTAATAGGGTCCCATTCCGTCCTTTTGGGTAGGGAATCCTAAAAAAGTTGCTGTGGCATACGGACGGACAGACAGACAGACAGACGGACATACAGACATGACGAATCTATAAGGGTTCCGTTTTTGCCATTTGGCTACGGAACCCTACAAAGAATGAAACGTTGAATATATAAGGTACTAACTTTCAAAATGCACGACCGCACTAATCTGGTCGATGTACCCGTTCATGCGTCCCTCGCTGATCATGTGGCTGGCGATGCGCTCGGCCTTGGGCGGCGGCGTCTCCAGCAGCGCGCCGAGCTCCTCGAACGTGATGTTGTTGTACAGCTTGCTGGCCGACAGCAGGTTGTGCTCGAACACCGCGCGGTCCACGATCGTCGACCCGTCGGGCATCGTGGCCTGCGGCACGTCGGGACGTGGACATACAGCCAGTGGTTTAGGGGGGACGCGGACGTGACGTGTACATATAGTGAGTGTCACTCCAGCAAGTGGAGTAGAGGGGATGTACCGAGTATATATGGTGAGTGAGTGTTACTAGAGCAACTGGCCTAGGGGGGACGTAACGTGTACATAATTATGGTGAGTATTACTACTGCAGTGAGTATTACTACTGCAAGTGGCCTAAGGGGGAAGTAACGTGTACATTATGGTGAGTATTACTCCTGCAAGTGGCCGACAGCAGGTTGTGTTTAAGAAACTGTACGCCTGTAGCAAAACAGCACGAGAAACAGATTGTCAAATCAGCATCAAGGTTCTATCTCCTTTTTTAAGAGACGAAACATATTTGTCGATCGAGATAATCGTTTTTCATGCTTGTATGCAAGCATACTGGCCTGCACGGCACGAATTTCCAAAAGTTGTTCGCCTAGACCTCTAGAACAACCCCCTTTCGGCTGTATTAAGCATCAGAACACCCACGACCACCTACGACGATAAGACCCGCCTAAACATATTTATTTAATTGCAATGAACTAACCTTCTGATGAGTCTGCATCAAAGCTTCAAACTCATGAAGCTCCGAGCGTCGGATGATGCGATCTAAGTACATCTTCTCTAGGATGGAGTATGCGGGCAACTGTTGACATCTTTCATCTTTGAACAGCGTCGCTAACATCCTCGATCTCTGACGGCCTGTAATGAAACAGAAATGGTTAATAATATGTAGTCTGTCTGTATAGAGATAATATACAGGGTAGAATATTTGACGACCTCTTAGGGGGAAGGTTCTTTCTAATTACCTGAGATGGGAAGTTTTACTGATAGGAAATATTGCTAAAATTTGTATCAAGGCGGAATGCATTATTAAAAATCCCCCCGTAACGTTGAGCGTGGCTTAATGGTTAGAGTACTCGCCCGCCCGGCACGGATTCGAGCTCTGGGAGTATTTATGATGGATAAAACATTTATTTTGAGATAATATATCTAGTTAAATGCTTTAAGCAATTAATAAGAAATAGGTAGGTAGGTAATTTTCCTTTCTTAAAATAAACTAAACTATGACTGGTAACTAGTTTTTTACTTATTTCCACCTACTTAACCATTGGACCACACCTTGAGCTAACACTTTTCATTATTGTCAATACGATCCTATGAGCATTTCATTTCATATAGTCCAACGTTACCCAGATAGTAAAATATTGTGATAAAATATATTTTTAGGGTTAGAAATAACGTTGGTCCAATGTTACCCCAAAATCAATTTAACTTTGGATCACGTCTGTTTCCTATCTATAATATTTCAAGATTCATATATAATTTTGTAAGTTGTTTAATGCGAATTTCTAACATCACAAGACCACTTAAATACCAATGATTTTGTAGTAATTCTATACATTTTATTGTGTAACTACCTAACGAAAATTGTCTTTTATGTGGTCCAAAGTTACCCGGAATAAAATGTGTTTTATTTTCTTGTGTTGTACAAATAAAGTTATCTAAACATATAAGATTATCTACATTGATAGACTTTGCTTACCAGCCGAGGCCAGAACGGTGCAAATAAGTGCGTTCCTCAAACACGTCATCCTTTCATCTTCATGTATTATGTTGCGGTATGAGAGCTCATTGTATCTTTGGGCTGCTTCAATGAATTTCCTGTAAAATAATCTTGAGATAATAAAATGTGCATGGTTCTTCAAATCGCGATTCAAATCGTTAGGGTCAATTCACACGTACCACAACCACACCACGTCGCAGCGACAAAATGTGGTCAAGCTGTGGTTACGTGTGAATAGTGTCGCAGCAGTTGCGTTGTGGTACCGACAAAATGTGGATGTGGTGTGGTTGTGGTACGTGTGAATTGACCCTGTCATGTCGTGGCGATGTGGCCGCGGTGCCGCCGCCGGTGGTGGCGTTGCCGTCGCGATGTGGTTGCGATGTGGTCGTATTACACAGGTGGTCGATAAACAACGGCAAAATGTGGTACGTGTGAATTGTAATATTCATTTTCAATACAAAATATACGCCCGACCACGTGGCGTCGTTGTGGTGTGGTTGTGGCTGTGGTGTGGTTGTGGGACGTGTGAATTGACCCTTAGACTGCATCAACTTGTCTTCAGGTGTATAGTGAAATTCGCGATATTTGACAGACTTCCAATTATAGGAGGAGGTTCTCAATTCGTCGCGTACCTATGTATTTTTTTTGTAAGTAGGTAATGTTAAGAGTTTCTATGCTGAAGGAGACTAGCGCATCTGGAGTTCTCCGGTTGGCCGGCGGTAAAAATATTGCCAAATCTATTTGCAGTAGTTGTGGTCAATGATGGATGGCTTACTTACTGCGACGACCCCAAATAATTTGAGGGTCGTGTCGTGATATCACACTTTAAAGCCAAATCACATCAAACGAGTGGAGCGCGTATACTTTCTCTCTGTCTCACTTACACTGTATAAAACTGAACGAGGTATGCTTCACCAATATAATTTGTCTAATAGCCGCACTTTGCATGTGTGCCTGTGTCACGTATAAGTAACGCTTTTGGTATGATCCACACTGTAGGTAGTATATCTCAGTTTAAAATATTCCATTATTATTTACCTTCTATAATCCAAAACCCTTGCATAGCAGACCTTGTAATAAATCTGTAACTGTTCGTTAGTGGTTTCTGCTTGCAACAGTGATGCTCTGTTCACGAAGGCTTCAGCTTGCACTGGATCGTCAACTTCCAAGTACAAACGAGCTATTTTCAGATAAGTTTCTAATTTGTAATCTACTGAGTATTGCCTGTAACAAGAGAATGATAAAACTTGGTTAGAAAGACTGGTCCCTAATTGAAACTGCTACCAGTATATAAATAAATAAATAACGGACCAGCGCTTGTCAGCGCTGGTCCGTTCTACACAAAGGAAGCAGGTTGAGGCAGAATGTCGGACTCATCGGACGATGTTATGACGTCAGCAGCCCAGCGCTGACCAGCGCGTGTTGAAGCTTGTCGGCACCGATCAGTGCTTATCGGCGCGGGTTCATACATTTACCTGCGCGGGTCACCAGCGCTGACAAGCGCTGGTAAGCGCTTATAAGTTTCCAGCTTTCTTTCTGTATACGGCCTAATGCAATATAACAATTTGTTTGACGATTTTTTTAGTAATTACTTTGCTATGTTACTGTACATACTTTTGTCCCGTCTCTAAAGGAATCCCAACAAGGACATTGGCAGCTTCCTTCCAGTTTTGATTGCGTTCATAGATGTCAGCCAAATGCTGTCTGATGCTTGCCACCTGGAAACATTAATAACAGATCTATAGAACAGTATTTTTTTTATACTTACAAACCTAAACACATGCTTCAGTTTTAAACAGTAAAAAAAGAAAAATATATTGTTTATAAATCAGCATCATGCTAAACCATGAAAATGTAGATTTAATCATGTTTATTTATTATTTAGAATCTAAATATTATATCATAAGGGAACTGTAAAGCCTCTGAAAAGTTTACATAATATATGCCATCTAGTGAAAATATGCTTAAAAAGCAGAAATGTTTGAAACACCCTATTTTTGTGTAATGGAGATCTAATAAGGCAAAAGCTGCTTAGGGGAGATAATTCCTTAATCATTTTTCCTGAAATTCCTTTGGCAAACAGTACATTTCAGCAACATTTTCATCACAAACATTCTTCATTGAATAAATGAATTTGACAGTACCTGTTCTTCAAAGGAGATGACCCTGGGCTGGATTACATCCAAGGCAAAGTGTGACACTTCCTGTGACACATTGTCTGGTAGTGTAGCAAGGTGTGTACTGGCATCTGTGAGTAGCTGTCTTGATATTACCAGGCTGACATTCTCGTTTACAACTGAAATTATTTGGAATACAAATTATTAATGCAATAGTTGTCAGTTCCATATAGGGTTGGTTGGTTGCCAAACTTAATAGCTGGACATACCACCCTGCTTGGCCAGACATTTGAGGGAAAACTCCAGACCCCTAAATTATTAAGGATCTTGTGTCTCAGTTTTAATAGGTGTGACCACTGACATATAGTACTAGACGCCTTACAATTGATCTCTCTCGTTCACAACTCGTACTCCAACTCAAGACTATATCAAAGGGCCATATCGATTACAACTTCAGTGTAAGCCAAGGAGTGGTGCAGTCGGGGGCTCACAGCTTTTTATATGTTCTATGCGTTTTTTTCACCGTAATTGGCATAGAAACTATGACCTGCTCAATTATTGGTGTGGGAAGAACAAAAATACATCAAGCTACCAGAAAGACGGGATAACTTTCCACCGGTAAGTGATTTTAATTTTAATTTTGACTATACCAACTACACAATATATCTTGGTAGAAAATGTTCCTCTCGAAAAAAAGGGCACGCGTTGAAGTCTTTTTGCAATAAACCAAGATTTTTTTGCGTGTACCAAAACAAAAATTATTTAATTGCAGTACGGAAGTTCGGTTTTTGTATAGACACTAGCGCCTTCACTCAACTGTACAAATAAGTTGGTTATCGTTGGTTTCAAAACCATCTTATTTTTATCTTGTGGTAGACAGAGGAACTAATTGCTCAGGAACAAATTTGGTTGAAATGTCGATACTAACGCCCTCACTGAATGGAAAAATAATTGTTGGTTTTTTCTTAAAGACATTGAAATTTTAAGCACGTGTAAGTAGTGACTGGAAATTAATTGAAAAATATCGATTCGATAAAATGTTTATATTTTACATTAATTTTATTTTTCAAACTTGTTGTGAATTTAAAAAACTATTTTAACCGACTTAAAAAGAAAGTGTTTCGATTACTTGCGTATTTTGCTTATGGGCCCAGCTTGAGTGAGGCCAAGTTGGGGCCATAAATAAATTATTTATGTCGGTTCAGTTCAGTCGTTATTAACTTGTGACAAAAAAATATTAGTATAATATTGTTAAAGAATCCTTATGAAATAGGCAATTTTTTTCAATAGTCGGCCAGACAGGTTTCATACATTTTTTTTACACCACAGATGCTCAAACTTAGCAGAAAGTAAAGTTTATAAGACTAAATCTATCTTTGGGGACATCCTGTAAGTTACTAACTATAGTATTAAAAAAAAAATAAGGCGATTTACAAACATCAATATTAGTGAACACATGGCGAAAAAAAAAACAATGCTATCGCTTAATCTGTGGACGTGTTGCCCCGAAATGTGCAAAAAAGTAGACATTTTTCAATTTTTACTAAAAAGTGACGTACAGCTCGAACCGTTTGAGATAGAAAGAAAATAAAAGTATTATGGGCAGCCAACCCTTCCCCGCCAGCCGCCCGTGCAGGGATATCCACTGGTCTCCGGACATCCTGTATAAAAATCAATGCCACTTTTCGTTGTAATTTTAAATTATATCAAGAACCGGCTCACCTATCCAAAACAAATGTTTAGGCTTTGTTCGGACTATTTAGTAGTTGTTTTATGTGTAGTTTGCACAGAATCGGTTGAGCGGTTCTTCATTTATCCCATTTTTTAACCGACTTCAAAAAAAGAGGAGGTTCTCGATTCGGATGTATTTTTTGTTAATGTTTGTTACCTCATAACTCCGCCGTTTGAGGTCCGACCGCAGTCATTCTTTTTTCATTTGAAAGGTACTAACTACAGATTGGTCGCATAAAAAAATGGTAAAGATCGGATGAGGATCTTCAGAGTGATGAACAGAATTGCACCTCTAGAGTCCTCTAGGGATTTTTTAGTTAACGTATCTAAAATTTCTTGTAAACTTGTGAATTTATTTTTTAATTTCGTTGTTTTGTCTTGATATCTCTTCACATACCTACTTCTTCTTTTTATTTATCCTTTTTATGAGATGATCAATGTAGCGTTTCATTTTTCTTTTTCAAAAATTAAATTATGTCATTTGTTATTATTGTCCCATAATACACAAGTATTGTGTCAACTTGGAATAATAAATGCTACCTACAATTTTGGTGCACATGTCACAAAATACTACGAAATAATTATCCATTGCTGCATAAGCATAGCATGGCATGGGAGCCTAGACGCGTATTCTTGGATTTGTAATTATAATGACAGGGTTTTACGTTATTTGTGTTAGGTTTTTAAATAAAAAATATATTACATTCGTTGCGTTTTTTTTTTCAATAATTTTATAACACAAAACATCGATAAAATATATGGTATTGATATTTAGTAATTACATATGACCATCACTATGACCGCTGTCTTTACGCCCCCCGCTACCCGACCCTACTTCCAAATTTGGTGAAATGCGTCCCGTGGGACAATGAACTTTTGCGGTATCTAAAGGGTTAGTTCATCGGTGGGTGTGACAAAAAAAATAAACATTTATTCAAGCTTTTTGTTTTACCGTAAATCTTGTTAAATTGTAATGAAATTACAATTTAAATAAATAAATTTAAACTTATAATATTTTTTTTTTAAATATTTTCTTTTTATTATCTGTCATACATAGCTTAATAGTACAAGTTATTTAAGGCCATTGTTGTGTACACCTATAATTAGCGCTCATACAAGACGGCAAAATTATCTGATACTAGTTATTTTTTACATGTGTAATGCTGTTGGTGTTCCTAGTAAATAAATAATGAAATAAGTAATACAAATCAGTCAAATAAGACTTATTTTAGCGTCTCCAACTGATGAGACTGACAGTCAGAGAAAATCAACTCGCCTTGCACTTGGCCACACTTTGCGGTAGTTTATTGCGAAATACAAAAAGCCAGACAAGACAAACATTGATTTTTTTGGGACAGACACACAATCAAAAAGCCTATGTCCAGGTTTACCTGGACACCTGGCAACGCTAGTCCTATAGATCCAAGCACAATATCAATACGATCTAGTCTTACAAATCCAGTTCACTTTTTATGGTCTTTTAAACTTACTTGCTTCCACAAAAGCTTTCAAACATTCAGCTAATTCCCCTTCTGTATTTTTGAGTATTTCCATAAGAACATTGCGGTACCTAGAATCAAAAAAGGGAAAATAGTCCTCTAGTAATATATCACCACCTTTTTCCATGGAACTCAGTGTAAATTAAAGAAAATATTGTAGAGATAGAGTAAAATAATGTTGTCTGATGGTGAAATTAACTTACTTCTCAGCCTGATCCTTGTGTAGGCCACCGGAATTACGGAGTTCACTCAGGTATTGCCTGACGCCCATTAGATTTAGCGGCATTTTGTAAACTATTTTATGTTTGATTGTGGGACTCAATTTATTTTTATTTACTCAAAATAACCATAATAATAAAGGCATAAAAAAATAAGCAAGGCATAAAAAACAAATGTCAACGTGATTGATTGAATGTCAACGAAACAAACGGTTTTTTTCGTAGGTTTTTTTACTGATTGCTTCGACTGAAGTGAAGTTATCAAGAGTTTCAGTGTTGCGCGTTCTTGATTGGTTTTATCAATCAACAATCGATTTTTCGGCATGGAGTCCGACAAGAACATTCGATTTTTTGATGAATGAATGGCACCAACCATCCCACGATTTGAAAACCGGTAAACCCACTAAGGAGACTTGAGGCCTTCCCTTGCACCGGGACAGCACTAAAGATTGTAAAGATTCTTCTCTATGCTTTTAGTTTCTGAATGTTGGCTACAGTGATATGAAAATTCAAAGAAGCTGTCTCTAATTTTGTGAATTTTCTGTAAATATCGAAGAAATAGCTTCTTATTGATCCTTTAACGAAACTGTTTCGGATTACCTTTATTTTGTGACAATTTCTCTACCCAGTGACCTGAGTTTTAGCCCTAAAAACGATTTTTTTTATTTGCGTCTATTTGTTTTCAACTGTGGCTTGATGGGCGCTATTTGACAATGTAAAATGGCGGTGTCGTTTGAACAAAATTATGACAACATTTGTTTCAGTTCTTGTTGTTGTGAAACTTATTTTTACCTTGTGTGTGAGTGAACAATTTAATAGTTAAGTGGTAAATACTTCGTTCGTAAGTAATATATCGAAATGGATCATAATTTAGAAGATTCTCTGGTCCTGGAGAGTGATATTGCAAGTGTAAGTACAGAACACTGTTATTTTCTAATAATTACAATATTTCTCATCTTATTACAACAAAAATCACTGTAACCTTTCCAAACCTATAATGCAAACGTCTATACCAAGGTGCAAATAGGTTATCTTAAAAATTATTTCATGATCAAGGTTATTTTTAAAACTGCTAGAACTTTACTGTTCCACTCATAAATACTTCATATTTTGTGATTAATATCGCCGTGAAATTACTATTACCAATAAGTATAACCTTAACAAAACTTTTGAACATTATGCTAGGAGGAAACACATTTGAAAATAAATTATTTTAAAACATGCATGGGAAGGATATCAACCAACAAGATCATAAGATTTTAGCTCAAATCAAAGCTAAGATTTAGTCCTTATCATAATATCAGTGACAAGTCCACAGGACGTCAACTGCTAAACATAGGCCTCCCTATAGATTTCTAGAGTAACTGGCTTCATGCACTCTGAACCCAGTGACTCCCAGCAACTCTAGACCTTTTCATCCTACTTTCTACTATTCTTTGGGTGAAAGTTTGTAATCTTGTATTTGTGTTTGTTGCTTCTTCATGAAAAAACCGATTTCGATTTAACTCTGTATGTAGATACTGCCTCAGTTTTGCCATTGAATTCATTTTGTTTGACAGCCAATGATCGTTTTAGCAGTAAAGAATAATCATTGGATAGAAATATTTTACAAGGAGAAATGCATCATCCAAAATCCTCCCATGACAGGATTTGAAACTGTGCCCGTCGCTTGCCGGGCCAGTGCGCTAAAGTAATAAGAAATATTAATCACAGGCTGTCAAAATGATAAATATGCGAAAAACAATACTCTGAGTCAGTATGTCAGCTGGAATAAAACATAAGACTACTTTTTATCTCAATATTCCAGCGAGATAGGGACTTACCCATGTGAAAACAGGGTACTGCTAGTATTTAAATAATAATTGTATCATCAGATGGAGTTTGACCACTCCGGGGTGACGGTGCATCAAGAAGACATCACTCTGGAGGAGGATAACGAGCCCGGTGATATACAAATGGGTCTCGGACACATTGAAGAACAAATCATTATGGATTCGGGCAATGAAGAAGTTGTTGGTATGAAAATATATTTTGTTTCAATGTGAATCACATGATCACTTCAAAAATTTAATGATTAATTTTGTGTGTCTTCTTCTCATTGGAGGTTGCGTTCCAAAGACAACTTTTACTGTGTGTTTCCACAACTAGCCCTATAACTGGGCCTTTTTGCGTGACTTTAAGCTGTAGGTTTCCTCACGGTGTTTTCCTTCACTGAAGGAGAGAGATTTTAGTAGCACACTTAAATTTTTATAAAGAAAAAGACATTGGTCACAGTCGGCCAAGACTCGAAACCACAACCTTTGGAATTAATTTCACGGTATCTACCACTAGACCAACACCGCTCTTTTCCAATTTCCAAAGACAAACTAGATTACTGACAATTCTTAACGATCTTGTGAACATCTTATTGAATAAAGATATTTTTGAGTTTGAAGACAACTGACTGATTCAATACTTTGTTTTTCATAAGGTTGGGGTCAAAATATGCCTTCAGCAAATTGTTTTTTTGATGCAAGTTTTGATATTGTGTCATTTTTCCTATTATTATCAAGAGTTCTTTTATTCACTTTAAAAAGTCAAAATTTCAAAACAAATCAGAATTCTTTGAACAATAATAGTTAGGGCAATATGACCGTTTCTGTGTTTCTGCTAACCTCATCTATCTGTTTAGTTTCAGATTTCATAAATGAAGATCAATTTTTCCAAGAATACACAATTGATAATTCTGGATCTAGTGTTAAACATGTAAGTTTGCTTGTTTTACTAAAGTTAAAAACATGTTTGATGTTACAACATTTTTTTTAATATACTAAATAAATATTCTTAATAAACTCAGTATGATATTTAGTAAAAAAGTTGAAACATCAACAAATTGTTGTTTTTAACCGACTTAAAAAAGGAGCAGGTTCTGAATATTTTTTAATATTAAGCAAGCAGGGTGCATCAACAAAACGTTTGTATCTATCTTATTCAGTTCAGAGATTGTAGATTCTTCCTTTTTATGTTGAAACATTCTCAAAAAAAAAAGTTTTTATTATTTTTGTGGATGTTGCCGCACAATACGAAAAGTTAATTAATTAAATTAGATAAAAATGGGTACTTTTAAATTATTTGATATTATATAAGAATGTTCTGTAATATAAAAAATCCCAACATCATCAGCATAATCATTAAATATATAAAATAATCTTTCAGGGCGAGAATATAATAACACAAGGTGGAAATATAATCCATATTCAACCTATATCCAGTGTACCATCATCTACATCTAATGTAATAACAGTAAAGGTAAGTTTATGTTTCTAAGTTATTACAGTAGCCGGCAGATAAATTGAATTTTTTTGATGTGGAAAGGGATAGTTCGCGCAGTACATTTTACATGTTTCTTCTATGAAAAATCAACTTCTACGCAAAATGGCGCATCCGCCATTTTTTCAACTAATCTGCCGGCCACTATAACTTTCACACAAAATGCAATAATGTTAAATAGATTTCTTGTGACCAAAAGTTATGCTAAAAATTATTTGTCAACAACTTCTGTAGTGTTAAATAATTTTTGGGTCAAGAACAAACATAATGTTTGCTAGAACAACACACATTCCTAAGAACACATGAATAATAGTGATTAGAATTAAGAAGAACAGGCAGATGTTTTTTATCTTTATTACAGCAAAAAGGCTCTAGGCAATTGAATCCATTCTAGCTGCGCTCTACGGTTTCATTCGCGGAAGTCCCGATCCCGCGGTAATATCGGGATTAAAACTTGTCTATGTCCTTCTCCAAGTGTCCGTTTATCTTTGTACCAGAATTTATCAAAATCGGTTCCGCGGTTTAGGCGTGAAAACGTAACAGACACGAGTTACTTTCGCATTTATAATATTAGTAAGAATTCTTGAATTTTACATTTATTTTTTTCGTTGTGCACAGACGGCGGCGGCGTCAAGTCCCAAAGCTGGGTTTGTACGTAGAACGAAGGCAGCGCCGCAGCCGCGGCAAGTGGCGATCGCGCCGCGACAAGTCGCCATCGCGCCGCGTCCGCCGCACACGCCCGCTAGTGTGCAGTACGCCACCGCCCCCAAGCCAGTGGCTCTTGTCATGAACTCTACAGCTAAGCAGAAGGTGCCCTTGACTAATTTCATACAGAACAAGGGAAACACTGTTCTAGGTAAATATTTCGGTTTATAAAACTAGAGATGTCACAAAACGAATTAGATTTCCGAAGTAGGACACCTCTGAATTTGGGCCTTTACTACACGCATGAAGCTAGTAGGGGGCCATCGATTTGATGCCGGAGTATCTGGGTTTATAACTTTCGATATTAAATTTATTGTTTCGCTTTTAATTCCGATTTTGCTGAGACGGATGAGACAATTTGTTTTGAATGTGCCTTTAATTTTTATATATTTAATAGTACCTACAAAGCACGTAAAACTTTATGGCCCCTCACAAGTGTGAGTTCTAAACTCGAAAATGAGTGAGAGATACACCCACTCTACTGTGCACTAACTCGGAACATAGCTCGACACGCGCGGATAACGATGCGACGCGCGGAGTGCAGCTACTCGCACCTATATTCAGATGGGCCATAAAGTTATACACACACTATAGTGAAACAACTGTTTTGTTATCTCTTTTCAGCTCAAATCGGCAAGCAGCTGGTAATGATACCTGCAAATCAAGGACAAAAGATAAAAGTTATGGGCTCAGAAGCTGCAGAACTCGTAAGTTTGTTTAACAATACCTAATTTTCTAATCTACTTTGGAAAAAGAGATTTTGTCTGTTTAATACTTTGTTTTTTTTTGTACAGGCGCATTTGATCCCGAGCAGCAAAGGTTCTAAGATTGTTGTCACCAAATTAGTACAAGGTAAGCCAAATAATACTTAAAAATAATAGAATTTATTATTAAAATGTAAAGTTTTAATGGGTTTTTATTTCTTCTTGCGATATGCATTCAGCAAGAGGAATTAGTGGTGTACAGATTGGTAAATACATTTTTATTGTTTTGTAGTTACCTACTCAAATAAGTGTATAGATAGCAAACATATTTTCGTCCGCCAAAACTAATAATTTCAAGTTCAAAGCTACTTGTCTTCAATACTATAGTTGGATCTCTTGACTGCCGTCAGAATTAAATTATATACCTAACTAGCTGCGCCCCGCGGTTTCACCCGCGTCAGTCGTGAGGCCCGATCCCGTGGAACTTACAAGATCAAAAGTATCCTATGTCCTTCTCCCGTTTCTAAGCTACCTCCCTACCAATTTCAACGAAATCGGTTCTGCCGTTCTTGAGTTATAAATGGTGTAACTAACATGACTTTCTTTTATAGATATAGATTAAAAGCCTTGGGAGTAATAGCAAAAAGAAAGTGTCTGGGGAAGGAACCTTTCCGTAACTTGTTTCCACTAGAATTAACCGTTTTTATTCACTACCAGGTCAAGCAACCAGTGAACCGTCGAGCATGCAGATCGCTCCTAAACTATACGCGACGAGTTCCGCCTCTCACGCCCGATACGTGATGCAACAGAAGACGGTGCCTCTCGCTGGCAAGATACATCTATCTGGGCCCAGAGCTAAGGTAACAAATTTTTTTTTTAATCTGTAGACCATTGAAATGAATGGCAGAGAATGTCAGCCTATCTTTTAGGGAAATTGTTTATCAATTTATTAAAAATAATTTGGAATAGCCTCCGGTGTGGGGTCTTACTGGCTAACCCGTCTAATGTCGTTGCTTTTAATAGATTAAGCATTTTTCAATGCCCAACGTTTTGAATTAGACTGGAAGTCTGAAAAGACCTCGATACTCTCAAGACTTTTGAGAGGAGACCCTTGCTCTACAGTGAGACATATAAACAGCTAAAAAAGAGCCTAAGCTGTACGACTACAGGCCGAAGTCTTCTGTTCTTTCCTTTGCATTTGCCGTGGTCTAATGCTGCTCTTCAGAGACATCTAAGTCATCCCCCTGTCACCGGCTGTCTTGAGCTGACATGTGTTCAAACATACGCTTTAATAATTCCAACCCAACGGGATGGCTTCGTATTATATCGTAGCGGCCTACATATAGGCTAGGGCCGAAGCCTTTAAAAATGGTCAAAAGTGGAACTAAATTATAGTAGAATGAAACCCATTGGAAAAGGAAGAGAATATAACAAAAATTATAGGAAAAATAAATTACGGGCGATTTGAGGTCGGGAACCACCACCCGGTGGGTTGTTCAAGTTAAAAATCGGTTTTTCTTGATTTCCAGCAAAACTACAAGTACTATGAAAAATAAATTAATGGCAAAGTTGTAGGTAATAAAAAGATCTAAAACTTTTGCATACACAATTTTTAAATATAACCTCAAAATGTATGTGAAAAATTCAAAAAACCACGTTTTTGGTTTTTATTGTTTATCTTATACAAAAAAAGTTATTTTTTCACCAAATTTGGAAAAAACTTGCCTTTTTATGCCCTGAACACACTGTAAATTTTTGGATTCAACATATTTATTTTTTCACCTTAATTTGACTTAATATCGAAAAAAGCACCCTACTTTTGAAGCAAAAAATTTGGTGTCAAAATATCTGATTTTTTTTTTAAAGTCGGTGGGCTTTTTGTTTGTTGGATCCTCTACTTTCTGATGGTCTAATAAAAATATACATTACAATGGTAAATTTTCTCAGAAAATGCAAAAAAATAAAAAAAACTCGAATCCGAATTATCAGCTTCAAACTTGGCTGGGTAACGAACTGACAGAAACAGATTGGGGCTGGAAACAACATCAACGTGGCATTATACCCAAAGAATATCTTAAATCCGTATGTGGACCTTGCATAGTCGACGGCAGACACCTTAATTTTTATTCGATCTCTTATCGCACAATGAAACCTATATAATTGGATAGAAAAAACCTAAATAAACAGAAAATATTCTATCACATGTTGTTCTAAAGTGACAGAGGTTCTAAAGTGGGGCTGGAAAGCTGATAATTCGGATTCGAGTTTTTTTTATTTTTTTTGCATTTTCTGAGAAAATTTACCATTGTAATGTATATTTTTATTAGACCATCAGAAAGTAGAGGATCCAACAAACAAAAAGCCCACCGACTTTTAAAAAAAATCAGATATTTTGACACCAAATTTTTTGCTTCAAAAGTAGGGTGCTTTTTTCGATATTAAGTCAAATTAAGGTGAAAAAATAAATATTTTGAATCCAAAAATTTACAGTGTGTTCAGGGCATAAATAGGCAAGTTTTTTTTCCAAATTTGGTGAAAACATAACCTGTTTTGTATAAGATAAACAATAAAAACCCAAAACGTTGTTTTTTGAATTTTTCACATACATTTTGAGGTTATATGTAAAAATTGTTTATGCAAAAGTTGTAGATCTATTTATTACCTACAACTTTGCCATTCAACTTTTTTCCATAGGATTTGTAGTTTTTCTGGAAATCAAGAAAAACCGATTTTTACCCTTAACAACCCACCGGGTGGGGGTTCCCGACCCCAAATCGCCCGTAATTTATTTTTCCTGTAATTTTTGTTATATTCTCTTCCTTTTCCAATGGGTTTCATTCTACTATTATATTCGTGTTACATCCTTCTAGGTAAGATAGATAGATAGACTTGTAGTACCACATAGTTTGCCCACTTTAGTCGTAAGTTTTTTATGCTGGTATCCCTTCCTACTTCCCGCTCATCTCTAGCGTCCGGCTTGGCTTCATTCGCATTTTAGTGCGCCTCCACGATAGTCGTGCGCTGCGGTCTCGATTGAAAAAATAATAAATATAATCGAAACGCGCGCATAAAGAATATTAGCAAAATAAAGAAGAAATCTAGTGAAAAAGTTAGCAAGATTCGACATCATCAAGCAGCACTCAAGTTCTTCGTGATCCATGCCGTTTCCGGACAGTGAAAACGTGGTTCTTACCTACCTACATTTTTAATAAATGCACCAGATAAGTCTCAGAGACTTTTTCACCGCATTTAATGTATCATGCATCAGAATTATCTGTGGGATTCTTCGCCGCATGAGTACCTATTCTATGGGGCAAGTTTTCACTCGCCCCATAGCGAGTGTCTTCACACTCCACATTTAGTGTATCATGCATCAGATTAATCTGTAGGATTCTTCGCCGCATGAGTACCTATCCTATGGGGCAAGTTTTCACTCGCCCCATAGCGAGTGTCTTTACACTCTCAGTGTCTTTACACTGTACCTACACTATCGGTTTTTTCAAACCAGAATCAAATTGTTTGTTTTTCTCAAACCATTTTTTCTGCAGTTATGCACTAACGCTAACGGCGTTTTTTACACTGGGGGTCCGAGGGTCCCAAGTCGGGGTCCGTATCCAGGGATAATGATAAAAATCTCGTCTGATTCAGACGTGCCAGCTGTTCAGCCAACAGCCTACAGCCGCCACGGAACCGATCGCTACACCAGCAACCGATCGCTGCGCCAGCAACCGATCCGTAGCAAGGATGGACTCATTTGGGCGAACCAAATTCCGAATTACTACACCATTTTGTAGTATGTCCAATATTATCAGTAAAATTCCACCCGGAACTGTTTTTAAGAGCTAATCTACGTCTAGATTTGCACATTTCACAACCACGTGCCAAAAAAAAAAAAAAATATTACGGAAAATTGCGAATAATTTTTCAAAACAATTTTTCTTATTGTGTCAGTTAACACTGAGAAATAAAGCTTAGGAACGAGTAATTGTTTCAAAAACAACAACAACATTGCTTAAAATATCAAGCAATTGTTATGTACCTAATATCAGCACTTAGGCTGAATACCGAAATTAGAACGGTAATTTCGAATAACTACGAGACAGATCTATCGAGGGTAGACAGAAACGAAATATGGCAGTAACCAATTATTGTGCTTTTATGGAAAGTTATTTCCAACCAGTTGCCACGTGCTAACTAGGTATTTGTACAGAATCAAAACTAATGGTGCGGCCACACTGTTCCTCTCGCCTCTCTTACGACACGCTCGCGCTGGTCTCGCTAAAATGAATATAGTTAGATATATATCTACCTATATATCGTAGGTATCTACGCATGGCGAGTAACGTGATTAATATTTCTGCTCATGAGCGTTTCTACATGGGGCGTATTCTGCTCGCTAATCATGTTGTTCTCAAGCCCTTCGGGTTTCCGCGCTATAATGAACAGATCATCTGTTGTTTGACTCACAAAACGTCAATTTTCTTAGTCAATAGTGACTCCACCCTATTTTTTGGTGAATAAATAACTCAAAACAAAATAATAAATATTTTATTTGGTAAAAATTTAAGTACATGAGAGTTGAAAATCAGCCTCAATATCCAGAAGTTGAGCTAAACATATGGCAACAAACTAGGAAGTAGCAAAGTCTAGAAGGTACATTTGTTCGCGAACCTACAGCGGGGTTCCGATGACCTCAGCGAATGCATCGCTTCAAGGGATTTTATCACAAATGATTACACAGCCTCCAGCCCAACGTGAAACCTACGCTATGCTGGTAGACTTGCCTATTTTTATAGTGTTCGGAGCTCCGTAATTACGCCACGATATATTTTATCTTGGTTTAAGGTTTAGGTTCTCAATAAATAAAAATTTGTTCGATTGGTTAACAAATCGTACATTGATAAAGCCAAGGCAAAAAATACAAGGTAAATTCACAAAGTAAACCTACTAATGACTAGTAAGTACCCTCGTGTTTCGGTAACCTACCGGTAACTAGATTCAATGTCTAGATATAGCCACAAAATACAACATTTTACAAGATGTTTGTAAAAAACGTACTTAATATGTATTGCTAACTTTACAGTTACAAGAAGCATATATTTAATTAATGTACAAATTGTACAATAGTCTAGTTCATTAAGACATTGGGGTACTGACCTAAAGACCCGAGTTCAAACCTAGTCGCCAGTGAATTTCTGAGGATGTATTTTCCGTTAAAATATTTACAATGTATATTGTACTTTGTTTTCACTATTTGTCCGTTTTGTCCCATTCTAGATACAAAGGTGAATACTTTTCCTACTCCTTAACCAGTAAAGTATGAATGGGCAAGTTTTACACCATCCATAGGTAACTTATGGACGCCTAGTACATCAGCTCTAAAGTACTTAACCTTATTCGATAAGAATAATTGGAGATACTTATTATAAAGATTTACATTCCCACTCGTTGTCAGTGGGTACGATCGAACGGTAATCAATGTCTTCGCCATTGATTCTCTGTAGGAACGTTGCTAGGGCAATCGTGCAGAAATTAGGAGATACGCTAACGGCTAACCTAAATACACAATAGGATATCTAGTTCCTAAGTACCTGGTAGTAGAATAAAGACCTAAAGATGATTACAGGTTCACGTAATCAACGGAAACATAAAGTAGGATTTTTAAGAGATCAACTTTACATGACTACTCCACGGTCCTTTGTAATTCCCTGTAGGAATTCTAATTTAATTTATCAATCAGAGTTGGTTCTTACGTGCTAGAGATATTAGTATATACTATCGGAACTCTTAACTGCTGGGTGTGCCCTGTAATATCGAAAGAGCCCATGGCGGCGGGCCGGGCCTGAGCAGGCGGTGGTCTAAAAATTAATCTCATTTGCAATTAACCAATTAAAACTTTTGGCAGCAGTTTTTGTTCTAAAACTTTAGCTAAAAGTTGTAGTAATTCTTGTTTAATGCTTCGAATTGACAACCCAACGTAACGCAGCTAAATGCTGTATCAATCACACGAAGGATGCCCAATATCCCCGTGTTCGTAGCAATATAATTTAAACGAGATTTGACAGTGACAGTTTAAATCACGTAAGATCTTTTCATACCAGATATTTCGAATAAAATGTATGACAGTTTTCCTTTTTGTGTTAATAATGTGGCCTTAGACAGAAGCTTTTAGGCTCTCTTTTTACTGCTGTTAAATGATTTTTAAGATTAAAATATATATATCTAATATATAAAATTTCCATGTCACAGTGTTAGTTACCGTACTCCTCCGAAACGGCGCGACCGATCTCCACCAAACTCCACATACGTATTCAGTAGGTCTGAGAATCGACTACTATCTATAATTTATAAGGCAAAACAACGTTTGCCGGGTCAGCTAGTATATAGATATATATATATGTCTGGGAAGGCAATAGATGTCTTGGTACCTTACCATAAATATGAGGTACTAGTCAACCGTGATCCCTCAACGGTTATGCAATTAATTACCTCCCCTAATCGTATCGAGAACTACTGAGTATTATCAATTAAATTCTCACTTCAATTGATGTGTTAAGATAAATAATTAAGTTATCGGTATTCTAATGAAACGGTAGTTTTCAATCGCAACATTCAAACGTACATTAGTGTATGTATGTTTCGAGGGTAACCATTGGGTTATCAGTTATCACGACGGCAATGCTAAAACAAAGCATCTCGCCTAAGGCATTTATTGACATTGGCATATTGGCCTAGCTGCAAGGTTACACCCCACAGTAATACGATATTTCTTACATACCTACGCTAGTACAACTATTGTAAACAAACTAGCAATAATAGGTAATTGGATCTAGATTTAACATTTACACCATCTTATTCTAGGAGTCTTTGCGATATTTATAATAATAATAATCAATCTATTGGTATATATTTGTCTCAGACCGACACTGTCCTGTCCTTATAGGTGATTTTTCCTGACGAAGTACCAAATTTATAAATTTTGTAAAGCGCGGGCTAACACTTTTCGACATAATGATTAGACTTTGTAAAGGTGCTTACAAAATAGGGCTTCTTTGTAGGATATAACTACAATACATTAATGACAATAAAGTATTTGGCGTTTGCTATACCTTAATATATAAATATTTCACTTGAACTATTATCCCAGTAAAAAGTACAGTAATAGTACAGTGTCTAAGTCATAGTAGGACTAGTTAATCAGTCCAAATAGAGAGTAAGAACTAAACGTTCTGATCTGTTTAAACCTCTAAGCATAGAGTGCAAATCAACCTAGGGGTCGAACATTTGTCATTTTACAATAAACAAGATTATGTATTAATGGAGTGGTATATCCTGTGTTTGCTTAATTTTAAGTCAAAACGATACGTTAGCATTAATTTGTTATAATCAGACCTTAGCCAGGTCTATATTACAAGTAAATAATACTTAACGCTAAGCTGATTAAGATGTTATCCTCTTTTCATAGATTAAATTTACTTATTGTATTAAGTAAGTAGGTATCAGACCTACCTAATAATTAAAGTTCCTATAAAGGTTGTATAAGTTCTATTAGAGTTAAACTTTAGTTCTATAAGTGTGATTATAGTTAAGTAAAGATTATTTATGATAGGTTATGCCTATAAATAAAAGATCATTGAAGGGTTATCCTTTTCATTGTGATATTTCCTTAGATATACCTACTCTCAACATCTACAAGTCTATCTATCTATCTTACCTAGAAGGATGTAACACGAATATAATTCATGATTAAACGAACTTACCTGTACGTGAAGTTCTATCATAATTATATGAAGTGTTACATCTGAATAGGTAAGTCCCCCCCATCCCGGTAAACCCCATTAGGCAGAAACATCACAGAAAAGGTCTCCAGACTTAATGAAGCCAAGCCGGACGCTAGAGATGAGCGGGAAGTAGGAAGGGATACCAGCATAAAAAACTTACGACTAAAGTGGGCAAACTATGTGGTACTACAAGTCTATCTATCTATCTTACCTATTCGGATGTAACACTTCATATAATTATGATAGAACTTCACGTACAGGTAAGTTCGTTTAATCATGAATAATTTAATTCCTTTTCAAACATTATCTACCCTAGTCTAATAATGGAATGGAAGTCACAAGTTTGAATTACAAATGAAGTTTGTTGTATACTTTGCAGGTAGTCTTGACTTCTCCGGTGAAACAGAAAGTAAATCTGACAACTAAACAAAAGCAAGTTATAGCTATAAGTGCACAGAACACAAACCTGAATCAAGGTAATATATTTTTATATTTATATTTTTAAGGAAAAATACATCTTCAAAAATGTATTCGCGGCGAGGCTCGAACTCACGTCTCTGAGTCTCTACGCCAGCGTCTTAACGAACAAGACCACGCGAGTTCCAACCGAGCGATGACTTTAAGAATAGAATATGTATGATCCCTGTCTAAATTTCGACGTTTAAATCAGACTCGTTTTGAATGCATCTACAGTATTCTACAGGAACCACTTTCCAGTGATTTACCTGTGCAAATGATTAACTTTACAGTTTCAAATTCGCCAAAATATGTCGCTCTTTTTCCAATAAAAAATCAATATTACAAAGTTTTTTTTTAATTAAGACTAGTATAAATTAGATAAATTAATATAATATTTCTCTTAGTTCCAGGTTTGACGAAATTACAAACAAAGAAAGTGTATATAACGAAAAATCCTACTCAAAATGTTGTTTTGAAAGCAAGCACTCCAAAATCAGGCCAACAGGTAAAAAATAATAATATAGAGTTACATACATGCCTTTCTGCTCTTTACATAAGCAAACATTTCTGTAAAAATATTACAATACAAAGGAAATTTGCAAATTGTTTATACTTTAATTTTGTGTTTGTTTTAAATCTGAATTAATAAAATGATCGATTTATTAATTATTCATTGTACACACCACAAAAAAAAGTTATTTATAAAAAATATGATTTATAATTTACCTATGATGACAAACTTATATTATCCTTACAGGTAACGTTAACAACAGCGCAACGTACACAGTTGCATCCTATAAATGTTCCAGGAAAAGGGGTTAGTTTTATTTCAATTTCATACAAAAGCATAGTTTTTATTTTAAGCTGGATAAATGATATTTCATTTACCATTTTCATATATTTGTTTTTAATATTCTACAAACTCTTTTTATTAATACTCTTCTATATGTTAATTTTTAGATCCAATACATAAAACTGGTGACAAATCAACCGCATATACCGAAGCAACTGACCAAAGTGAAACCAGCGCATGTCCCTAAGAACTTTGTTCTAACTGATGTAAAAGGTATACAAATGATACATGTTGAAATAAAGACATTTTTCGGTTTTAATCGCGTGGTGTTTATTACGTTTAGCATTGTTTCAACGCTCAACGTGCACCCGGCGGGAATCGAATCCCCAACCGGTGAAGTGGGTCACGTGCGTGTGAGCGAAGTGCGTGAATTAGCTTTTATTATTGGTTGACTAGACGATAAGTCAAGCTAGTACAGTACCCGGCAAACAAGTTGGATTTTTTTACGTGAAAGGGGAAAGTTTGCGCAGTACATTTTGCACGCGACTTCTATGAAAAATCGCCTTCTACGCATCCGCCATTTTGTTTCTAGAATTTTGCTGGTATCTGTATGAGTTCATGTAGTAACACACAGCTTTTTCCAGGCAATTTAATCCAGATGTCTTCGGATAGGGTGCTGAGCACGCAACCGCCTCCACTGATCATGACCACATCCACACAAGGTAAAGGTCGGTTTCATTGCCTATTTTTGTTCTGATCTGACCTACTCTATTATTTAGCTAGAAAATGATTTATCCTGACTGATGGACCAACACACAGCCGAAACTACTGTTAGTAAAGGGGTCAATTTTAAAAGTGTGTTCTTTGTTTGATGTTGGCTTCTAATACGTTTTTAATAAACGTTTTTCGAAATTCTCGGTTTACCGCGGAATCCAACAAGTCTACAAACAAATACCTGGTTAAATCTTAACATAGGGTACATTATTTGTAAATTTATTATTAACTAGCTGACCCGACAGACGTTGTCCTGTCGTTTAGTATAAAAAAATAAAATTCATCAAAATCGGTTTAGCATTTTTTCTTTCATAAGAACCTTCTCCTGACAATAGCAAACACAACAAAAAAAGAATTATCGAAATATGTCTAAAAGTTTAAGTGTGATGCCGTGACCAAGGGAAATAGGGATTGATTTTTATATAATAGAGATTCTATCAGTTGCAGGTACAACGAAACCGACTAAGAAGTTAGTAAGGATAGCACCGGTGGGGTTGAAAACTGTTGCAAAATCAACTGTAAGTTGCTTTTTTTGACGGCCTTTTCAATTCATATATGCTGATACAAAATCATGAATACATATTCCCAATTTTAACATAGAAGTGAAGCCATTTCGATATGGATATGGGCAAAACTTAGTTCTCTTCTCTTTTCGTGTAGTGGTGTTGCTCACCTGGTATTCGAGTTTTCAGGTCGCCCTGGAGCCTCTAACTTGACTTAACGACTGCTATCAGAGATCACAACCAGGATCACCTGCTTAGCGTGCCTTCCGAAGCCCGCAGGTGCTCGAGAAAATTATATTTTGCCACATAAATTATCGGTCACCCATCCAAGTCATGACCGCGCCAAGCGTTGCTTAACCCGCACGACCATTCAAGATCGGCAGCCAATGAGCTCCTTATAATTTAAAAACTCAGTTTTAAATTATGATATGACATTTTAACTTTTTAAACTTACACGATTTTCGTTCGTATTCATATTACAACTTCGGGTCTACATCGCGTTATAAATAACTATGTATTTTAATTACCTCGACGTTTCGGTAAACGGGTTACACTGGGCGTGGTCGCGAGAAGACACAAAAATAATATAAATATTCTTCATTAATCCATAATAGTTACGCCGCCATCTAGACCTGTGATTCTAATATTAATTTGACATTTTATTCCTCCAGCCGCCTCGCTCGTCTCAAAGCCTCCTAGCTCCAATAACAACATCAACGATCCTAGAGCCGGACTTCACAGAGGAAACCCCCGATGTGACAGAGACGACAGTCTCTCTCGAAGAGTTCAACGAGATGGTGGAGCAAAGCAACTTGCAAAACTACATCGATGACACAGAAACTCAAGAGGAAGTTGAAGAGGAAACTGTGCTTCCTGATGACAATATTGTTCATGTCAGTATAACAATTTGAAAGCTATGTGCTATCTATCATATTTTTCATTGTGCTGTCGATTTTCTTTTCCAATTGTGACTTTTCATGACTGTGGTGCTTACAGTTAGCTGGGCAAGTTTTACCAACTTTTATGATAATATCCAATACATTTCACCTATCTATCCTATTTGTAATCTTTGCGGAGGCTTGCGTTGTGGTTGGGTTAAAAATGTAATTGTTAGGGTTTTGCTAACATGGTGTTTTTGAATACATTTTTGACACTATGATGTCACAAAAAATGGTTTTAAATCTAAGATTGAAAACTGGTACAAGTGGGGTCAAACTTTAAAATTGAACTTATTATTATTGTAGACGAGGCTGCAGCCTGTAACGACGGACGGAGACAGCGAAGAAGCAGATGAACATCAAGACATGACTGTAGAAGCTGAAGAATATGTAGTAGAAGAGGTCAAACCCCATATTGAGGTCAGTATACTCACAAAACACAGGTGGACTTTAAGCTGGATCACTCGAACACCTGATGTGGTGTGGCTGCGAACTTCTCTCCCTTAATTTCTTATCTTCTATCAAGGTATATAAAAGAAAGTCATGATAGATACAATTTATAACTCAAGAATGGCTGAACCAATGTGGCTGAAAATTGGTAGGGAGATAGCTTAGAACCAGGAGACAGACATAGCTTATAAGACATTAAAAAAAACTTTTAAGGCGGAACAATTTCGCCGGGTCATTTAGTATTCTATGAAACTGAAAGAAAATACAAGCAGAAGAAACATCTTGATTGACAAAAAATATTCCGTCTCTTTTACTGGTTGTTTGAGAGAAGGCGGTGGAACCTTTGTTGATTCCACATAATGTTTCTTATGTTCTTACAGCTATTACTTCTGATGTGTGATGTTTGATTGGCCAGGATGAGCACTACACCATAGAATACGAGGACAGCATGCAGGCGATGCAGGCAGACGAGGACGTGTCCCACACGGAGACTGTCACCAGCAGCAGCAAGCCGGACGACTCCAGCCTCATCGTCATCCCGCAGATAGCCAACACCCAGCTGAAGCGATTTATATCCAATGTTACCAACACTACTGTGGTATGTTTTCTTCCTTCTTTTTTTTATTTTATTTTAAGACCATAAGGCCGCTGCCGAGGTAGAGCAGCCTAATGTGTGGCTCAGGCTTTTTGGCCTGAGAAGGTGGACGGCTAAAGGTTTACTCACTAAACCCTTCGGTATCCAACGCTCCACGGTTGCTGAAGCTTGTTAGAATCCCTTCTGAAAGATCATCAACAAGTTAAAGTGGATGTTTTCTCCTATTTGTCCCGTCATCCATTATCAAACTTTACAGCTAAAATGACAATATGATAATATTGTATCGAAGTATTAGTATTGTTGTGTGTTGTTTTTCTTTTAACTATCACTCTGAATTTCTTATCTCTCATTTCTGTATCTTGATATTTTGGTTTCAGGAGCAGCAAAGTAGCCCCAACCTAACACCTGTGACTGTGGACGGTGAAGTGGTGCCGTATGAGCCGCCGTACACTCCGCCGCCGTACATTGATCATGGTAACATAATTATGTTTTTCTTCGCATACTTGGTATGTTAATGGGCTCTAGAAAAAAGGAGACAGCCACTCAACTCGTGGCTGTCCTAAAGCTAAGTACAGTACAGTTTGAATGCCACAGCGAACTTAATTGCAAAGTGTTCATGTGTGTCAACAATCTCTGATTTTCATTACGTTTGCTTGCCTTGCTTTGGTGTTTTCTCAAAAAATTAAAACTCAACATTTTCCTATTTATATTAATAAGTGGAAAAACGGTTTTTCTTTTAACCCTTGACGTTGTATAGAGAAAGAATAATGCATCGACTCGTCCTTCAAATAGTTATCTGAAGAGCCACTTTGTTCGATTCCAGACAACAACATGGTAGTATCATCAGGGCTGGAAGTGCGGCCGCGCAAAGCGTGCAACTGTACCAAGTCTCAGTGTCTCAAGCTGTACTGCGACTGCTTCGCCAACGGAGAGTTCTGCAACAACTGCAACTGCAACAACTGCCACAACAACTTGGAGAATGAGGAGTTGCGGCAGAAAGCTATCAGGGCTTGTCTTGAAAGGAATCCTAATGCGTTCAGGTGAGAATTTCGTTAGATTCGTATGATTTTTTAATTATGGGAGTTTCGTAATATTATCTGTGGAGCTCGTTTTATAAGCGAGCTCCACATTTAATACCAATAATACTAGAAGGGTCCGTAAGTCCTGATTCCATGGGAATATCGAGATGAGGCTTTTCTACCACTAACCTCGTCGGTTATGCCCAGTTTTATCACACTGTAATTAAATTTATACCATTCACACTCTTAAAAGCTTATTTTATTCACGCAAAACAGTGAATAAAAACGACTTTTACTCACGCTGTTTGGTGTTTGAATTTAGAACACAATTTACTCGTCGTCTATCTAACTAAATGCATATACAACCTCCATGCGTGAAAAAAAACTTGATACAAACTCCTTGCGCTAAGAATACTCGACATACAAATTCTTTTTAGGGTTCCGTACCCAAAGGATAAAAACGGAACACTTTTACTGATACTTTGCCGTCTGTCACTAGGCTTTATCTCATAAACTGTAATAGCTAGACAGTTGAAATTTTCACAGTAGATGTATTTCTTTAGCCGCTATAACAACAAATAGATAAAAAAACATTTAAGGACCATTCAACAACGTGATTTTGACATAAAAACGCAACGATATCTCGATGTATTTTTACCACTAGCACTTTTTATCATCTAGTGATGAATTGAGACTGGCGCCAGTGGTAAAATAAATTTTAAAGTACGCATTGCGTTCACGGATTGGTTGCCGGTTCAGTGTTCATTTCAGGGTTCTGTACCCGATTGTGATAGTGGTACAGAAACCTTCGTACGCGACGCGAGTCCGACTCGCACTTGACCGGTTTTTTTTCTCGTAGTCATGGTATAAAGTATAGTATGCAACTCTTGAATAAAGTACGGATTTACATTGAGGGCCATGAACCACTGACGTCGCTCAGGATTCTAACACTTGAATCCCTCGCTACGCTCGTGATTCAGTCGTTAGAATCCTTCACTTGCTCGTGATTCATCTACGGCCCTCGCACTAAATCCGTCTTTTATTCACTAGTTGCATAATATACTATTATACATGAGTCTCAAAGTTAAAAATATTTAAAAGGAAAATACATCTATGATAGCCAAGTAAATCACTGCATTTCAGATTGGAGGATTAGCAAGCTCGATCGAAGTCCTGTGTAATACTACTATATATCTAATATACAATTCATCACTACTAACCCAACCAATATCTTTTGGATATTAGTTGTGAATATTTTTTTACGTTGAATAATTTTCTTATAGGAATGTGTATCTGAAACTTTTCAGACCGAAAATAGGCAAAGGAAAGGCGATAGGCGCGGATCTGACACGACGGCATAATAAAGGCTGTAACTGCAAGAGAAGCGGGTGCCTTAAGAATTATTGCGAATGTTACGAGGTAATTATACTATTACTAATATTGTGCAATTTGCAGGTCAAGCTTAACGAAATACAAATATTTTGTGACATGATGATCTCTAACAAAGTAGAGCCTATCCACTTGTCCTAGGCCCGTATTAATAAACCGAACTCAATATCGATCTTGAGTGCGTATCAATTGAGCGACTCTTGAGATGCGGTCACCATCTTAATTAGGCGTTAATTAATAGTTAAAACTCAAGCTCTACTCAACTGATATCGCTCTTGAGATTCGAGTGTGATCTTGAGAGCGACCTTGAATGAAAGTTATCGTTTTGTTGTTGCACTATGGTAGGTAGTTTACTCATATTTTACTGTTTTTTTTATTAGAATATATTGTATTGTAACTTAACACATTCGCGTGAGCAGCTTCCAAAATAATTTGTACTGCTCAGGCGCAGCATTTTCCCATACAAAATTTTGCGACGTCTAAACACGTTCCGCCGCAATATTCATAATTAATTATCAGGAATCGTCTCTGTTGCGGCGCAAAAAATACGTGCCAAAGGATTTTGTTCTTTTTTTAGACGTCATAAGGTGTTCCACCGAAATAAGGTATTACTGTTAAAGGACGTCGGGTGACGTTGCGCCGATTCACAATTAATTTAAAACGACGTCGTAAGAAGTTGTTCACGCGAACGTGTTAAATAAATCAATTTTTGCTTAGCTAAGCATAGTTTAGCTAGCTTGGCTTAGTTTTGATAGCTTAGCTTAGTTTAGCTTAGCTTGGCATAGTTTAGCTAGCTTAGCTTAGTTTAGCTAGTTTAGCTTAGCTTGGCATAGTTTAGCTAGCTTAGTTTAGTTTTGCTAGCTTAGTTTAGCTTAGCTTGGCATGGTTTAGCTAGCTTAGCTTAGTCTAGCTAGCTTAGCTTATTTTAGCTAAGCCTGGCTTTGTTTAGCTAGCTAAGCTTAGTTTAGCTAGCTTAGCTTATCTAGCTTAGCTTAGTTTAGCTAGATAAGTAAGAAGCTAAGTTAAACTAAGCTTAGCTATTTAAACTAAGCTAAGCTAGCTAAACTAAGCTAAGCTAGCTAAACTAAGCTAAGCTAAACTAGGTAAACCAAGCTTAGCCAGCTAAACTAAGCTAGCTAATTCGATAACCCCGTGGCCATATATTATTATCTTCATCATAATGCCCTAAAAATCAACTTATCAAATAATAATAAAAAAAAACTTAACTAAACAAAACAAAGAAAAACATAATCACCAAAACTAAAATTATCCATCCCCAAATATCATCATAATAATTAATTTCTGAATTACAAAAACACCGAAACAGCTACTTAGTCACGTATGACCCACGATCGAACTTGAATACACGAAACTGCATCTTGAGAGACATCTTGAGTGCTGAGTTTAATTTATTATTAATACGGTATGACTCAAGTGATACGTCACTCTGTAATCGCATCTTAAGATAGGTTTATTAATCAGCGCAACAACTCAAAAGCAAACACAAGATTGATATCGAACTTGAGTTCGGTCTATTAATACGGGCCCTAGACACTTCAAATTAAGAGAATGCCTTCTTTGCGACGTGTAGATAGGTAGGTGTCAACTTAAATGAGTTTTCCAAAATTCTATCCCTGAGAACGTGGAAGGGTCTTCCATCCTTTTAAGGATAGAATTGCGAATTTTCTAATTCCCAAAATTTGCTAAGATGGGTTGATGAGAGGAATGAGGTGAGAGAGAGGATGGGCTGATGACAGGAATGAGGGAGGTAGAGGAGAGATGCTTTTGAGCAAAGGGGTGGTGATGGTGGCGAGGGAAGGGGAAAGGAGGGGAAGTGGGATAAGGGGACGGATTTTATTACAGCGAGGGTTAAGAATGTGGCGACTGTTCCCATTTCCATACAAACTTAATACCAAAATAAATTATGAAAAATTTAGTTCAAAAATTTAGTTTAGTTTAATTTAGTACATTCAAATAAAACGGAGAAACATTTTTCAATGAAAAAAATGTTTCTCCGTTTTATTTCATTTCAAATGAATATTTTGGAAATCCTTGCGGTGGGGACCCTTTAAAAGTAAAATCTTAATCCGAATAATATCGATATTAAGGTAGAAAACTAAATTTTTCATAATTTATTTTGGTATTAAGTTTGTATGGAAATGGTAACAGTCGCCACGTTCTTAAGACAGTCTAGCTACTCTTGGAACGAAGTTCCTTATCGCGCGTTGCTGAAGGGGGCTAGACGGAAAAAAATAAGACCAAAAGTTGTAACGACACTTTTTGCTATAGTTGTAAGCCGTGTGGCGTGCGCGTGTTTCTCTGACTGTCTCTCTCTCTCTCTCTCTCTCTCTCTCTCTCTCTCTCTCTCTCTCTCATAGAAAGGAACTTCGTTCCATCCGGGTGTCCCTTGACACCTCTCAAGTTTTTTTTATTATTAATTTATTAAAATAAAATGCAATTGTGTATTGTGTCCAGGCCAAGATAGCGTGTACATCGATGTGCAAGTGTGTGGGGTGTCGCAACGTGGAGGCCACGCTGGTGCGCCGCGACCAGATCCGTCTGCGGGACAAGCTCAACGACTCCGCCTACCGCCCCTCTACCGCCGGACAGACCAAGTCAGTTCACCTTATTATAGCATCTGTAACCTTGTACTAATCGACACTCGACACCTAACGAGTGAGAGCGAATGAGGGGTAAGGCGCTCTCGCAACCTCGTTGTCGGTCTGTGCGTGCTCTGTACGTCCGTAACGTCGTGCAATCCACCCGCATTTAGCGTGGATTGCACAACGTTACACACTACTACGGTATCTAGACCCAAACTAAGCACTAGACTTGTACTATGAATAAGAGACAACGGATATACTAAATACAAATTTTTTTGTTGTAAATACTTACATTATGAATTTATGATACATAAAAATAAACTATAAAATAAATCGTAATCATCACCCTTTTTGCCGTGTCGGTCGTCGGGTAAAAAACATTTAGCATAACTCTAACAACAGACCCTACCGCTAAATTCGACACTCTTTGATAGGTACCTACATTACCTTGTTTTTAGGAAACACGAAAGTTTGCAATTTGCATCATCACCAACAGATGGCGGTGAAACAAACGGCGGTCTGATATTTAGATCGCGGTATCGTTGTCGCGTCTTTCATATCAAGGCTGGAGTCGAGAATATTTGATATTTATGTGATAATGACATGGAAATGTTATATATTAGATTGTAAATAAAATGTAATATTTATTATCTTACTGATGATAAGTTTTTGGAAGTCGTTTGCTAATAAAATTAGTTGACGATTTATAATACATTCACCCGCGTAAGTCCCGATCCCGTGGGAATATCGGGATCAAAAGTAGCCTATGTTACTCAGGGTGAATGTAGCTTTCTAATGGAGAATTTTTGAAATCGGTCCAGTAGTTTCGGAGATTACCCCCAATATACATACATACATACATGTTACCAACGTCACCTCTTTATAATATTGGTATAGATAGAAAACACTCAGACCAGAAACAAATATTTATTTTTCAACATAAAACTTGCACCCGACGAGAATAGAACCCGCAATCTTCTGCATTGCAGACCACAGAAGCCGTCTCATCTTCGAAGAAACAATATGTTTTAACGTAGTGGAGTAGAGATAAGGTTGAATTTCCTATATCGAGTTCTTGATTTATACTGATTCTTCGATTGGCTGTGACGCGTTAATAAATCGACCCTCACAATACCTGTCAACTTCCAGACAACCGTGCAGCTTCATGACATCGGAGGTGATAGAGGCGGTGTGCCAGTGCCTGGTGGCGGCGGCGGGGGCGGGCGGGGGCGGCGGGGGGGAGGGGGAGCCAGAGGGGGGGGAGACCGACCCGGTGGCGGACGTTATCGAGGAGTTCGCGCGCTGTCTGCAGGACGTCATCAACGCGAGCTACCAGGCGTTATGAATCTACTAGCCAGAGTAAGACATCCCTTAATATCTACTGTGTAAAGGCTAGGCCAGCGTACGGTATTTGTATTGTAAATATACAACAATTATGCCGGCTTGCCACTGCGAGCAGAGCGGAGTCATTAATGTGTCTGTTCAACATACAACAATTGTTTTCATAGTCATACAACTCTTTCGCGCTATGGAAACAATCGTTGGATGTTAAACTGACACATTTTTAACTCCGCTTCGCTCGCAGTGGAAAGCCGGCATTAGATCTATCTATATGATCCATTGAAATGTTAGATTTGAGTGTGCATTTCTCAGAGGACGAAATTTTATTTTTTAGATATCAAGGGGGGGGGGGGGTTAGTTTAAAGTTAAATAATAGTTTGTGGGGTTGTGGGTCTTGTCCCACGGCCGCCATCTTGGAAAAAGTTATTAAAATAATTAACGTTTTGTATTGTAAATAAGATTATCTACAACTTTCGCATAGTAACTTTATTTGTAGAACTAAAAATAAAAAGTTATAAGCGAAAATCCATGAAAATTTGAGAACCGATTTTGATGATTATTTTTTTATTCGGAAGGTATAAGTCCCAAGGTGGCTCCATAAAAAAATGATATGGATCGGACGAGGATCTTCGGAGTGATGAGCAGAATAGTTCCTCAGAAAGTAGTAAGTTACTTACTTTTGGACTTTTATCAGTAGAATCAGACCTTGTGCTACTGGTAAGTAGGGCATGCAATATCGGAAGGTTTTCAATCTCGGGACGATATCGATATTAAGAGCTCAATCCCGGGATCCCGGGATTGATACTGAGATTTTAGATATCGTTAAAAAAAGCTAATTTAATACAATAAAAATGTGTTAAATCTAAAATATTTAAGACTCTAGTGGTTTCATTACGTAAATAAGTTACCCCGAGGGCCGTCCACCCCATCATTTTGGAAATATGGCGGACAAATAGCCTAAACCCGAAAGTGTCTAAACTTTCGCGCCAAATTCTAGGCGCACCACTAAAATGTTTTTAGCAGAAAAAAATTGCATGCGAGCTTGTATAAAAAATAATTGTCTTAAAAATTGCAATGAATCACGTTACTTTTATTGTTTTAAACATTTTACCAATTCCCTACGCTTCTAAATCTTTACAGATCTCTTCCTCAGGGCTAGACTAATTTGGGTTTAATTTTAATAGTTCTATTCAATCATTCCATGAGGAAAAATATAGCTAAAAACCTTAATTTATACCCAAATAGTAAATTGCTCAAATCTCGATATCGGATCACTCAATCCCGGGATTATAATATCGAACTTTTGCGTCCGAGATCCCGGGATTACGATATCCCGGGATCCCGGGATTCATGCCCTACTGGTAAGGGATTGATGAAGCACCTGTAACCACCTTCTCATCAGAGAACTCCTCAATAATTAAAGCTATGGTTAAAATTTTTATGATTTTTAGTGGTAGATGAAAGTAGGTACACAAAAAAGGATGAAATAAAACACCGACTTTAAAAAACATAAAATAACCTCACCTACATACAGTCATTAAGGAGCCACCTTGGGACTTCTACCTTCCGAATAAAAAAATAATCATCAAAATCGGTTCATAAATGACCAATAGAATTTGTTTCTCAAATTGTCATGGGTTTTCGCTTATAACTTTTTATTTTTAGTTCTACAACTAAAAGTTACTCTACGAAAGTTGTAGATAATCTTATTTACAATACAAAATGCTAATTATTTTTTTTGTGAGACCTATAGTTCGTCAAATAAACTATAAAAACCATTTGAACCCGTTTTTCCAAGATGGCGGCCGTGGGACAAGAGCCACAACCCCACAAACTATTATTTAACTTTAAACTAACCCCCCTAAAAATAAAATTGCGTCCTCTGACAAATGCACGCGGAGCCCAAAAAAATGTAACATTTCAATGGATCAATACTCTACTTCAGAAACTGAGATCCAAAAATATAAACAAAGAACTGTCAATTTTAAAGGAGAAAGTAAATAAAGAGCTGTCGCTTTTAGATAGATGAATGGGATTTTTGTTTACATGTTTAATCTAAGTTACTGAAATAAGGTATAGAAACTGTTAAGTTTTCGTTTCCATTTATGTTTGTTGTAGGTAAAGACGTAATATAAAGTCAAAGTAGGTATATGGAACGTATGTACACGGGTTTATTCGAAAAATATGAATTTTGTCTTAACAGTACCAAGTTGTGTTTATAATAATTCGAAATTCAACTGTTTTTTTTTAAGTAACATACATTTCACTTAGAAAATCTTTTTTTATGTATAGTACGAAAATAATTGTAGTCAATAATAATAAGTAACAACTGATTTTCAAAAGAACATAACCTCGAAATTAAAATAAATATTGAATATAATCCTTGATTTAATGTCTTAAATCACCCTGTATAGTGGCATGTATGAAAGCAAAAAAAATGAGAGATACTGCGTTTTTTGAACCTTTTACAGGATAAGCCCTTAGTATTTTTTTTATTACTATTCATATTATAAAAACAAAATCTTTTAAATCGGCTGAGCCGCGTTAACCAAAGGAAGTATTCCTGCATTTTGAGAAGTTATTCTGCTCATGACTTTGAAGATACCGAAGAACAGAAAAAAAAATCTTTTCTCACTGGTTCCAAAAGTTTAGTTACCAAGGTACCAAGGGACATTCTCATCAGATCTTCAAAGGATTTTTATCAGATTATTTAGCTCAATTTAAGATTTATTGGATATTTTTTTTACAAAACCATTTTTTATCCATGGTTCACAAAACGCCGTACAAAATAAAATTATACCTAGACACGCTATCAGTAAGACATTTTCTGTTTTTTTAATAACACTGTATATTTTGGATTAATTAAGTACATTATGAAATCTCTAATAAAAGCCATGTTATGTAGTTTTTATACAATATGAAATAAGAATAACTAAAACATTGTACATTTGTATAACTTGTAAATAAATTGACAAGTACCCATACTGATGATAAAGTATGTTAATTAATATTTCAAATTGTCTTTAGAATGTGTTTTCAAACTACGCTAAAAAGTAAATCGGTAATAATGAAAACGCGTGTGATGATGAACTACTAGTTTTTTAAGATAGGTAGATAGATAAATGTACATAATGTTGTAAATAAAACATGTAGACATAAGTGTACCTTTTATGTAAGGTAAAATGTTGTAAATACAGACAATAAATGCAATGTTTCTAAAAAAAAATATGGTTTTATTGAAGAACGCTAATTTGTAGCGCAACAGGTGCAGTTCAGATAGGAAGCTATATGTATAGATTAGTGTGTACCGATCATTTAATTCTAATAAAATGTCTCACTATAAATATCGCTTCAAATGGCTGATGTATAAATAGTCAGTACCGTTGTAACGCGCGTCTAGACGGTGCTCTAGACTTTGGTCGTAACTTCATGCCCTTTCTACCGCAATATGCAGCATTTTAAAGTTACCCCGAAATATGAACTGAAAACTTCTGATAAATTAGGAAGGTGAGTAAATTGTAGGAAAACGTTTTTGGAAAGACTTCGCTTGCGTATTATCTCTGAATTTTGAATTTAATATATTTTATGTAGATAACTTAGTTCTTGAAAATGAAAAAAAAAAATGATTTCATAAAATTAACTTTATTATTTCTATTAGGATTTCTTTAATTAACGATAATCTCACTGGCGTATTCAGAAAAGTTAAGGAAATGTGTTGTCTAACTCATGTAAGAGTGGCATTAAAAATCGCCGAAAATGTGTTGTAGGTAGCATAATTCATAGTTTTTTAAAGGAGGAACGGGTGAAGTTAATAAAACATCCAATATTTACAAAGATATGAGTTTCGGCCTTCGGTAATAATATGTCTCATTTCTCTGGGTATTTATGATTTTTATTTTAGGTATTTAGTAGCAGCAAAAGATTTGAAAGCAGGCGATAAGATATTAACTGATGAGCCGTTTGTCCTCGGTCCTGGCGGCGAGTCCTCGCTCGTTTGCTTCAACTGCTATATGCCGTTGATCAGCAAGTTTTTTGTGTGCAAGCAATGCGCTGTGGCGCCGATATGCCCAGGGGAAGGATGTCCTGACTCGCTACATAAAAGTATGTATTTCATCGTTGCAAATGAAATTAAAAGTCCTGACTAGTTAACTATAGGTATATTAACGCACGGCCTAAACCACACAGGTCTTAGATACATGAAATTTGGAAGGTGTCTTCTTTGTGAAGTGTGAGTATCCACTAAGAAAGGATTTTAAAGAAAATCTACGGAATCGGGACTTACGAAGTTGAAACCACCACAATGCTAATTATAATACAAAAATGTTTAGTTTTCGTGCAGTGTTTCGTGAAGTAGGTATCTGCCATATACCTGTTAATTACTGTTAAAAAGCAGTAAATAAATGCACTTGCACTGCTATGTTTTTATTTGAAGAAGTAGAAACCAGTACCTATAACATCCAAATTCATGTGATGGAAAATACCAGGAATTGTTGGCATTCACTGCCGATCCATGTTTTAAAATATCATGTTTCTTCGTTTTAACGTTTTACTAATATTTTAGACTAGCTGTGCCCGCGACTTCGTCAGCGTTTTTCGGACTACCTACCCATCGCTGAGCAAAAGTCTACACTTGAACGGACGACCAGGGAAGTCTGTTGCTGAACAGAAGAGAATCATAGCAGAGTCTATTTAAGTGTAGATTTTGCACAGCGCAGCGGTAGGTAACGTGTTGCATGCTTATACGCATTACTTATAATAAGAAGTAGCCTTTATCGAAAATTCAAAAAAATCAAAACCCGACTTCGAACTAAGGACAAAACAATAAAAATAAGCTCTCCAACACAGTGCAACTGACTTTCTGTTACGAGTGTGTAAGCTGAAGTTGGGTAGCTTAACTAAATGATATCTTTTTTTTACGTGGGTACTGCACCTTATGCACTGTCAGGCCACTCTCGTTGGGCTCCCTACCATAGGTTTACCCGACAACGGCGGCCTTTCCAAGCCTCATCTCTACCTCTGCCCGATAGACAATCCCTCTCCGTTTCCCCTCCCTCAGCACGGTCACGCCACCGTCTCGAGGTCCCCAAAGCCGGTGATAAAGCCCCCTCCCTCACCGAGTTCACCACCAGAGGCTGAGGTGATTTTTTATAGTGGTTATCTTCCATGCGGCCCCTTTCTTGCGGAAAGGACCCCCGAGCCCGCTGACGCGGGATTACGGATTAGAAGCCTGGCAAGCCCGGTTTCCCACCTCGTGCGCCTCTTAGCTTTCAGCTACTGAGTTCCCTCACAACGGCAAGGTGGACGACCATCTGGAGGGTAAAACGTAACGTCGTGTCCGGGACTCGTGACTCGAACGCGCAGCCGTCGAATCGGAAGCCATCAGTCGGCTCGGTAGGCCACCGTTCCTTAAAAAGGGAATGCGCCGGTCTGTGATTCGAACGCGGAACCCTCGAATCGGAATCCACAGCTGCCATCGTGCCACGTAAACTACATGCAATCAGCATCTACTCAGTAAAACTGCCCCATTACAGCTATATTTTTTAAATCCTTTTTATTGAATTTTCGACTGCCACTAAAAATGATCAAAATTGTAACCGTAACTTTAATCACTGAAGAATTTTTGAGAAGGTGGTTTCAGGTGGTCCATCAATTTATACCTTAATAAGCCGATTCTATTGATGGAAGTCCAAAAATTAGTAATTTACAGCATTGCGGGATGCTATTCTGCTCATCATTCCGTAGGTTCTCATCAGATCTTCACCAACAATTTATGGGACCAACTCGGGACTCTCACTTTCCAAATAAAAAAAGAATGATCGAAATCGGACTTTAAAAGCCGGAGTACGGTTTGAACATATTCACATACAAACAATATGCGGGTAGAATTGAGCAGATCCTCTTTTTTTTAAAGTCGGTTAAAAACAACCATTATAAAGAATTTCCGTATGTCCGAAGGATCCGGATATATGGAGAGACAAAGGTATACGGTATTTTAGGAATTTCCTGAAAAAAAACTGGATATCCGGTTTTTTTTATTTTCGACCGGATATCCGGTTAGTCATGTATTGATTCCACACAACATACTTCTTCAATACAACATTCAAACTAACTAAGTAAAAGCAGAAAAATCACTTTATCCGGATAACCGGACAAAATATCCGGATAAAAAATAGCCTATATGTTAATCGGGATCTAAAGCTATCTGCATACCAAATTTGGTTAAAATCGGATAAGCCGTTTCTGAGATTAGCGGGCACAAAGGCACACACAAACAGACAAACAGATAAACAGACAAACAGACAAACAGACAAACAGACAAACAGACAACCAGAAAAACAGAAAAATAGGTTCTACTGCGTTCATAGATACCCATACAATTTATATTTTTTTTATATCTTCCAAAAACAGACACCGCTGAGTTACGATTTTATTATATGTATAGATGAAAATATTTGTTTGTAGGAAACTTCGCGAGTAAACCGCAAAAAGATGTTAATACCTATTAAATATTTTTTAGAATGGCACACAGAAGCCGAATGCGAGGTATTCCGAACTTTAAAGCTAACAAAAAACCTGAATCCAATGACAATGGTACAGAATTTAGAGTCGCTATTGGCGTTGCGAGCGTTATTGAGGAAGAAATCAGATCCTCAAGGTTGGCAGCAGTTCATGGAACTAGAGACACATTTAGATCAGCGTAGAGGAACTGCAGTTTGGGAGTACAATAAAAATGTTGAAAAGGTAGCATATTTTATAAATTGGGTTTAAAAATATGCTACCTTTTCAACAACATTCAACAAAATAGAAAGTTAATATGTTTTCTTTTCTTGAAAATTAGTGAGTAAAAGTTTTTCATTAAAAATAACATGTAGGTATTATTATTATTGCTAGCTGCACTCCGCAGTTTCACCCGTGCAAGTCTTGATCCAGTAAAAGTACCAAGTTTCGTACCAATATCAGTTCTCAGTGCATTTTGCATCACTGAGTAAGTAACAAACAAACTCAACTGTAAAAGAATAAATCTTAGCTTAAATTTAATACAGTAGTACACAATCCGTTAGTCTAATTGTATTTCTGTATTTATTCCAGTTTATCGAGTCTCTAGGCCTACTCGATGGTGTAAAAGTCCCTGATTTAATTCAAAAGATCTGTGCCGCAATAGATGTGAACAGTTTCGAAGTGAGAGGGCCCCGCGTGCCCGCCATCGCGATCGGCTGCTCGGAGTTACTTCGCGGGGTGTACCTCAAGGCAGCGCTCTTGGCCCACGATTGTACGCCGAATACACACATGAGCATCAGTGATACTAATTTAATTGTGTGCCATGCTAGCGTCAATATCAAGAAAGGGGATGTTATTTATAATAGTTATACTGATCCTTTGAAGGTAATTTGCCAACTTCAGTAAAATAATTATATAATTTTGTTTATTTTCTTCCACAAACATGCGAATCCCACCAATATTATAAATGCGATAGAGATGTTTTTGGATGTTTGTGTTTCAACCACGCAAATTACTGAACCGATTTCTATTAAACTTGGTATGCAGATAAATTAACAAAGTATAATATCGTTCCAGGGCACTCTAATTCGGCAGCAGCTTTTACAAATAGGCAAATATTTCAAATGTTCGTGTAACCGTTGCTCTGACGTCACCGAAATGGGGACCTATATGAGTTCCGCTATGTGTCCCGATTGTAATACAGGATATGTGTCACGGGTCGAAGACGAGTGGCTGTGTCACAGCTGTGCTAAGAAATTTCATCATTCTGTCATTGGGGATAAGGTTAAAAGTTGTTTGGAGAAATTTAATGTTACAAGTAAGTAGATGACCCATTACACTAAGGCTGGCTTGTGCAGCTATATCGAACTGACTAATCCGGATTAGCTAGCACGGATTAGCGAGATCTCGACATTTTGTATTTACATTTGCTAATTCGTGCAAGCCAAGCTTTTTTCGGTTTTAATGGCGTTGCCTTTCGCGTTGTTAAGGGCAAGTAAAGTGTTGAGTAGTGACTTAACAATTAACGTTAATTGGCAGGTAAACGTTACGAGTGAGAAAGGTAGGTACTCCCAATGAGAGATGTGCGTACTTGAGAAGTTTATTGGGACTTTACTTGACGATTAGACTACTCGGAACTTTATTGAGTCACTTCGACAGACATATAGACAGTCGGACAGTGGACTACTTTGCCCTTTGGATATGGGTTCCTTAAAAATATTTTTTAATTGTCACAGATAAAAAAGACTCTAAAGAACTAGAAGAGTTCATACGTACCGTGTCGGTTGTGTTGTCTCCGAACCACTACATCCTAGTGGAGGCTCGGCAGCGGCTGGCGGGGGTGCTCCGTGACGTCATCGCCCGCGAACAGAGCGCGCACAAACGACTCGTCAGGCGGAAACTGGAGCTTTGTACCGAGATACTGCCCGTACTTGAAGTGCTCTGTCCTGGCATTTCTAGAACTAAAGGTACTGTTATCATCATCATTGCCTCACATAGACCTCCCCCATACGACGCCAGATATAGCGATCCCGAGCCGCCTCCATTCAACGACTCCCCGCGACCGCTAAATGTCGTAGGTCCACCGATAGTGGTCGCCACAATACGAGTCCGTTTCACCGTCCATTCCATCCTGATCGCCTCTCGAGCACTTTCACTTCACTGTTAGTTATAGTACAAACAGGGTGTTTATTAATATTTATTTTATTATGAAGTGAAAGATATGATATTTTTTCAGCTATTACTTTATATGAGCTTCATGTGGCCATGGTACAGCTCGCAAAGAAATTGTTTGACGGTCGTGAGCTTACGGCATCAGCGTACATGGTAGGTGCCTATCTATTTACCATTTTACAATCAGTAGGGGAATTTAGAGACCCCTGGTCCAAAACCGAAGGTCGAAAACGTACTTATCCCTGTCTCGCTCGATCGGTGTCGGATTGGGGGCTGTTGTTTGTGAATGCCCAAGGGAGTAGGTATTTTTTTAATATGTAACTTTAACATTTGTAGATAAAGATTTTTTTTGGTCTCGGCAAACAACTTGGTAGGTATATTTTGACGTGGAACATACCCCGTTCGCGCAGTACGATTTCTATAAAAAAACTTTATTATTTATGTAATTTTTCGTCATGTATGCAGTGCCCTCTGTAAAAAACAGAGTTTAATTTCCTACCACCATCGAGAAACGAAAACCGAGAAACTAAAATCATTAAATAATTTTATTACAGGATGAACTGCTTTCTGCAGCAAAAGTGTTGAAGCGTGCACTTGGGATGTTGTTTATAGAGCCAGGAAACTCTCCCGAGGGTGAACTGTGCGCGAAGGCTTTAGATGAGTATCGAGCTCTCAAGGCACAGATGAATAAAGTACTGGATATCATACATGCTGACAGGAAGACTTCTATCAGTAACGGAAGTAACGATCAACATGTTTCTGTGATCTAGTTCAATAATAAAAAAGACGTTGTTTACGATATTATATGGTTTCTTTGCTCAGAGGGTTCTTAGAGATTATTAATAGGGATTGGTTTTTATTAACATGCTTTTAATCTTGTTCAGTTTACCTTTTAATGGGGTTAAAAACTAAAAGGTCGAGGCAGGAGGCGCTAGTGTGCCTCGATCAGACGAAGTCTCGTCTTTGAAGCAAAAATGCCATAATTTCTTAGTTCATAAGTTTGGTCCTCTCGAGAATCTCAATTGTGTGAAGGAGGTCATAAGAAGAACCAGAAACCTTTGATACGTTTCTATTATTTTTTACTGTACACGGCTTGTAAATCAAAATGAGCATGTTGCAATATCAATTGTGTTTATCGATAGCTATAATGCGCAGCACTGCACCCGCAAATAATATCCATGAGTGGGAGAGAGACCTATACACTCTCTGCACCGCTTCCTCGTTATATGAACCGGTGCGATGTGTGCAGAGACTAAAAAACCGTACCGGGTACTGCTAAAAACCGCATAGGGCTGTATAGAAAAACAGTACGAAGTCCAGTGTATAAAAGCGTCATTTCTTTTCAAATGTCATTTGTCAATGTCAAAGATACATCTTGCTTCGATCGATGTTTGTGTGTCGGCTATTTTTATTTTGTTCGGCTTAAACTGCGCTTTTTTCGTTATTTTCATTGAAACTGGATAGTTTCATAAATTTAAAAAATAACGAGTATCATTAACTCATTCATCATACCGTTGATAATTAGTGTTCACTTCGATTATTGGAACAAGTAAGTCGACTTGGGTCTAACAAAGTTTTAAGATTGAATTATCTAGTTTTCGTTGTTGATTGTGTGTGTTTGTAGTCCGATCGAGATGGCAGACCAGTCTTCTGTCCTCGCGCTCGTGATCCTAGCTGTGGGAGTGACTGTACACTTCTCTTTACACAAAGTTGAGGAAGGTCATGTAGGGGTTTATTACCGGGTATGTATTGAACATATAATTACGAAAATAAGTAGCTCAATTTTATTATCTCGTATGTTTAACATTCTCCAACTATTTTAGGGAGGCGCATTACTCCCTGTTACTAGCCAACCTGGATTCCACATGATGGTACCTCTTCTGACATCTTACAAGGCTATACAGGTAAAATTCAATGAATAAAATATTGTAATTTAATATTTTTCCGGGTCATAAACGCGTGATTTTTACTTTTTAATTCTCTTACCTCGACATTTTAACTGTGTTACAATGGTCTTGGTCTTACTATTTTCGTTTTCTTTGAACAGTTGTGTTTCATTTATATATTGTTTTAGACAACTCTTCAAACTGATGAAGTGAAGAATGTACCTTGTGGTACGAGTGGCGGTGTTATGATATATTTTGAGAGGATTGAAGTTGTAAATAAATTGGAGCCAAATAGTGGTAAGAACTGGTCAATTACTTGCATTTTAAGAATAATCTCCAATAAACATACAACCAATGTCCAACCCCATATCATATTACTTTTTAAATACATTAGATATATCATGGTCTAGTTCCAATCTTACCAAACCTTTGTCCTGTGTTGATATATTATAATTTTATTTTTTAAAGATTAATTTTCTTTGTTTTTGTAGTACTGGACACAATGCGCAATTACACAGCAGAGTATGATAAAACTCTGATCTTCAACAAGGTCCACCATGAGTTGAACCAGTTCTGCAGTGCTCACACACTACATGAAGTGTACATTGATCTGTTTGACCAGATTGATGAAAATTTAAAAATTGTAAGTAGAAATGCAGGGCACTAAAAATTCATATAACTGAAATTTTCCAATTTCATTAAAATAATAGATGTTACATTTATCGACGTAATTTACCTGTTGAACTTTACAGGCTCTACAAAAAGACTTGCATGAAATGGCACCAGGTTTAAAAGTGCAAGCAGTCAGAGTCACAAAACCAAAAATACCAGAATCAATTCGTAAGAACTATGAACTCATGGAAGCCGAGAAATCAAAGCTTCTGATTGCAGCACAACATCAAAAGGTTTGTGTTTCTTGATAGGTTCTTGTCATTTTATTATAAGGACTTCTATAAATGAGTCAATGTCTTTCTAGGTTGTGGAAAAAGAGGCAGAAACTGCTCGTAGAAAGGCAGTTATCGAAGCTGAGAAGGAAGCGCAAGTTGCTAAAATACAATATGAACAAAAAATAATGGAAAAGGAATCTCTGCAGAAAATGGAGTTGATTGAGGACAACATTCATAGGGCCAAGCAGCAGACCAAAGCTGAGGCTGACTTCTACCATCTCAAGAAACAGGCTGAAGCAAATAAAGTACTCCTTACTAGGGAGTATTTAGAACTGAAAAAATATGAAGCCCTTTCCAATAACAATAAGATATACTTTGGTAGTGACATACCCAACATGTTTTTGCAGGCAAATGTAGGAGACAGTGGTATTAAAGCGAACTCGGACTAAATATATTAAATTATTTCTCAGGCATCATTTTTAAATGCTAGTCATGGTTTTCTCATTGTTGGTATGATGTCTCCAACTTGTGTTTTTGAGTGCTATAGCCACACAGCATATTTTGTGATAATGTTGTTTGTACTGTGTAAAAATGGAGGAATTTCAATGAAAAACTTAGAGATAAGTTTACAATAATTTAAAAGGAAAGTCTCAATTTTTTTGTTTCACTGATTCTGAGTGACTGATTTGTATCTTAAATTATTGACTTATGAAAGCAGTTTGAATAAAACTTTTAATTAAAAATGTGATTTTATTAAATGCTTAATAAATAGAGGATGGCATCACTTAGATCTTGTTGAAGGCAGCAATGTCAACAGACTGCACAAAGTCTTCGTATTCCTGGATCTTTTCAGTCAAAAGGTCAACTGAAACCTTGTCATCTTCAATGACACACATGATCTGCAGTTTACGGATACCATAACCAACAGGTACGAGCTTGGAAGCGCCCCAGAGGAGACCTTCCATCACAATGGTTCGTACACGGTCTTCCATTTCCTTCATGTCTGTTTCATCATCCCATGGTTTGACATCAAGGATAACTGAGGACTTGGCAATAAGGACTGGTTTCTTTGATTTTTTGTCAGCATACGCTTTAAGGCGTTCTTCGCGGACTCTCGCTGCCTCTGCATCCTGAAATTAATATATTTGGTGATATTTTTGCACTGGATTCACTCTGTAATAATGTTTAACTAGAATATTAGCATCAACTTACTTCTTCTTCGTCTCCGGAGCCGAATAGATCGACGTCATCATCGTCGTCGTCCTTAGCTGCGGGTGCAGGTGCAGTGGTGGTCTTCCCGCCAGCGGTGAGTGGGCTAACTCCAGCGGGCCATGCCTTACGTTCTGCCGGGCCATACGACGCAATCTGGTTGAACCAGCGCAGGGCGTGCGCTAGGCTGGCGGCCGGCGCCTTGCCTACTTGTTCAAATACTTGAACATCGGCTTGAGATGGTGTATACCTGGCGAAGGTCAGAGATAATATAAGGAATAGCTAGATAGAGTGCAGGGACATAGACTATGTGACTAACAAATAAGTTTCAGTAAGTGTACATAGGAAACGGCAAATTCAAAATAGACAGCATTCAAGAAATTGAACAAAATGTTAACACGTCAGCCTCTGAATTCCTAACCTAACAAAGCTATTTGTAACATATCTAGACTTACCCGGTTATATAACTTTTCTCAGCCAAATATTGGTTCAAGTCATTGAGACCCTGAGCAGTTTTAACGTCTCCGATAGCCATGTTCCTGGTTTTTAATTTTAAAATAAAATGTCGGAAGACCACACGGCCCGGCTAAAATTCAATGAGAGAGAAAGAGAGAGACAAATTGTGTGAAAAAGATGCCAATAGTATTTTAATGATGTTCAACTACTTCAATCTATTTTGAATAGAAAATAATTCAATGAAATTCCGATTAATCGACTAAAAGAAAAACCGGTAATTACCGAAAACCAAAAGGGGATCCCTGTAGAACTTCTGACTAATGACATTCTTCATTGTTGACAGCGTTGTCAGCTGCAATCTGTCACCCATTTTTCGAAAACATACGTATTTTAGGTACGTTAATTCGAGATTTCTGTGCATTTTTTGCTACAAAAACGTATAAAAGGACATTGGTTAATTAACTTAAACGTTCGGAAGGTCTCACAGTAAAAAGAAAACAAAATACATATAGGTTAGGGTGCAAACTTATGTAACAATAACATTATGATTACACGTATTTCTTTTAATTAAATCAATAAAAGGACTGCTAATTGTACAGGCAAATGTACATAAGATTAGCATTTAGGGATTCACGTTCTATTAGGGACGTCGTAAGTGTAGTAGTTTTGGTGTGAGTGTAGTGCGTTGTTTGCCGCAGAATGCTGCGCCAGCCTCTGACCCGGGCGCTCGCACTAAGCTCGCCGACGCGCGCGGCTCCACTTGCGGCCAACCGCTACGCCGGCCAGGTTGCCCCACAGCCGGATAAGATAGAAGTGTTCATTGATGACAAACCTGTTCATGTTCTGCCGGGCACAACCATATTACAGGTAACATAAATTTGTGAAGTTTAAAGCCATTGCCGTCAGCTCGTCATCTTGTATCTGAACTTATCACATACCTTGTTAACCTTTCATAATCCCAAAATGTAAATATGTGTCTAAATATGTTATATTTTTAATAAAATATAAAAAAAACAGGCTGCTGCCGCAGTTGGTGTTGAAATACCTCGTTTTTGCTACCACGAGAGGTTGGCTGTCGCTGGAAATTGCAGGATGTGCCTAGTTGAAGTGGAAAAGTCTCCAAAACCAGCTGCAGCATGTGCCATGCCGGTTATGAAAGGAATGCGGATTAAAACCAACTCGGATTTGACAAGGAAAGCTCGAGAGGGTGTTATGGAGTTCTTGCTTGTTAACCACCCATTAGATTGCCCTATTTGTGACCAGGGAGGAGAATGTGATCTCCAAGATCAGTCAATGGCATTTGGATCTGATAAAAGTCGATTCACTGATATCCATTTTTCTGGGAAAAGGTAAAAACTCTGAAGACATAATTTACTTAAAATTACTTGAAATAGAAATTTTATGAGACCTTAGTACTTACACTTTAATATCATTATTTTAGGGCTGTAGAAGACAAAGATGTAGGTCCTCTCATCAAGACTATAATGACAAGGTGCATCCACTGCACGCGGTGCATTCGGTTTGCATCTGAAGTGGCCGGTATTGATGACTTTGGCACAACTGGTAGAGGAACTGAAATGCAGGTAAAGTGTAATATCTACTAAAAACTCATTCAATTTTGTGGCCAAATAAGCAACTGTAGAAGACAAAGATGTAGGTCCTCTCATCAAGACTATAATGACAAGGTGCATCCACTGCACGCGGTGCATTCGGTTTGCATCTGAAGTGGCCGGTATTGATGACTTTGGCACAACTGGTAGAGGAACTGAAATGCAGGTAAAGTGTAATATCTACTGAAAACTCATTCAATTTTGTGGCCAAATAAGCAAAATGTTTTAAGTTCCTAAGTGATTAATTTATCTATTTAGCACTATAAATTGATTTTGAAATGAGTTGAACTGAATATTAATTATAGTCAATTACAATTCAAATTTACTATTTAGGGCACTACAGTGCCATAAATAGCATGGATTAAAAGTTGATTACACGGTATAAGTTATCTAAAATTAGACAATAAGGGTGATTATTATTGAATTGACTGTTTTGGACAGTATAATATAAGTTCAGAAGTTTCCGAGATTGAACTTTAGGGACATAGTGACTTTCTCCGCTTATTGAGCGCATGCATGGAACGGGGCCAGTTTCCATGCCTTTGGAAGATTGGGAAACTGGTACTGCTGAAAAAAGGAGGTCGCCCAATGGAGTCCGCGTGCCGCCCTATTGTGCTTCTGGACGAAGCGTGCAAGCTCCTCGAACGAGTCGTAGCTGCACGCCTTGTCGCTCACCTGGGGAGAGACGGTCCGGATCTAACAGACTCTCAGTTCGGGTTGTGTAGGGGCCGTTCAACGATCCAGGCCATCACGAGAGTGAAAGCGATGGCGGAAGAGGCAGTAGCCCAGGGTGAGGTCATATTGGCGGTGTCACTAGACATCGCCAATGCATTCAACACCCTTCCCTGGGTTGTAATAACGGAGGCTCTTCGGTTCCACCGAGTGCCGCCTTACCTCTGCCGCCTTATCGGCAATTATCTAAACACTCGTAGAGTGGTGTACCCGGGGCGAGACGGAATGTGCAGTAGAGAAGTGTCGCGTGGTGTTGCACAGGGGTACGAGTTGTACGCAGAGAGACAGTTTCATACTTCAGAGGAGTTTAAGGCTTACGTTAAAAATTATTCAAAGATATTTAAAAGAGTTTGTATATTGGCGAAGTCCTTACACATTAAATCTACAATACAGAATAGTAATGATAAAATTAAAGCCACTTGGAAAATAATAAATGCTGAAACTGGTAAAGTCTTTAACAAAAATATTGATTTTAAGTTGGACATTGGCGGAAGGATGACAAACACTGACCAAGATGTTGCGAATGAGTTTGAGAATTTTTTCACTAATGTGCCTACTACTCTGACTAAAGCCCTAAACTCCTCTACCCCCATTGCTAAATCTCTTTTAGAAGCAAATGTACCTGAATGTAGTAAAGCGTTTCAATTCAAATATGTTAAAAAACATGATATTTTAGTAATTTTTAAACAAATCAATGTAAAGAAAACTAAAGACTTATGGGGGACTTCTGTTCCTATTGTTAAATCCTTGATAGAAGTTATTGTACCTGAGCTTGTTATTATATTCAATAGGTGCATAGATTGTGGCGTGTTTCCTGATCAAATGAAATTTAGTAAAGTAATTCCATTATTTAAATCCGGTAGTACATCGGACCCCTCTAATTTTAGACCCATATCAGTACTACCTACATTAAGCAAAATTTTTGAAAAAATTATATTGAACCAGCTACTAAAGCATTTTGATGACAACAATATTTTACACAATAAACAGTTCGGTTTTAGTAAGGGTCGCTCGACTACTGATGCGGGCATTGCATTAATTGAAAACATATTTGATGCTTGGGAGGAGTCGCATGATGCATATGGCGTATTCTGTGACCTCTCCAAAGCGTTCGATTGTGTTCGACATGATACTTTGATCATGAAGCTACGACACTACGGTATCGGGGACGGCGCATTGGATCTTCTTTCTTCTTACCTGAGTGATAGGATTCAGTGTGTCGACATTAACGGTAAACGTTCCCCTGGATCACCTGTAACTTTAGGAGTTCCTCAAGGATCCATATTGGGACCTTTTTTATTTCTAGTATATATTAACGACTTACCTTTCCTCGTGAAGGAAAATCATGGGATAGTATTGTTCGCAGATGATACCTCATTGGTATTTAAAGTAAAAAGACGACAATCTAATATTGACGACGTGAACAATGCTCTCTCTAGATTAGTATATTGGTTTAATGTTAATAATATGCTACTAAATGGATCTAAAACTAAATGTATTCGATTCACACTACCAAATGTAAAACAAGTTAAAACTTCTGTAAAAATTGATAATGAGGAGATCGAAATAGTCGATAAAGCTGTCTTTCTGGGTATAGCTTTAGACGCTAAGCTTCAATGGGGCCCACACGTGGAAGCTCTGTCGAAAAGGCTTAGTTCCGCAGCTTACGCAGTTAAGAAAATCCGGGAATACACAGATGTTGAGACGGCCCGCCTAGTCTACTTCAGTTACTTTCACAGCATCATGTCATATGGTATCCTGCTGTGGGGGTGTGCTGCTGACATAGAAACCATTTTTGTTTTGCAAAAGAGAGCGGTGCGAGCTATCTACAAAATGGGCCCCAGGGAATCGCTTGAAGAAAAGTTTAAAGAGATAAACATTTTAACTGTTTACTCTCAATACATTTATGAAAATCTGCTATACGTACATAAGAATAAATCAAGTAAATTTCACAAATACAGTGATGTCCGTCAGGTTAATTTGAGACACAAGGATGATCTGACTGTGCCCTATAGTAGGCTCCAGAAAATAAGTAAGTCGTTCTGTAGCACTAGTGTACTTTATTATAATAAACTACCTGAAGACGTATTTGACATGTCCATTACAAGATTCAAAAAATATATTAAACTTAAATTGTGTAATAAGGCGTACTATAGCACGTCAAAATATTTTGATGAGAAGAATCCATGGACATGATTGTTAACTGCTCCTGTTCAGATTAAGATCTGTATTATGACGATTGTAATATAAAACATGATAAAAAAATAATTGAAAAAAAAACCCCATGAGTTTCTTGTGGTTTCTTCTCATCGGAGGGCGCGTTCCGAAACCTCGGTAAATTAAAATCTCGACGTTTCAAAACGTACGTATGTGTGTATAATATACGTTCTAAATGAATAAAAAATTTTGAGTTTTGTGTCAGTCCTCGGACCTATCCTGTGGAACATCGGGTACGACTGGGTCCTACGGGGACATAATCTCCCGGGCGTGGGCGTCTTCTGTTACGCAGATGATACGCTGGTAACCGCCCGGGGGAGCACATTCTATACTGCGGCAGCTTTGGCGTCGATTGGGGTAGAGGATGTTGTAGATCGAATCCGTGTTTTGGGCTTGGCGGTTGCTCCGGAGAAGTGTGAGTCTATCAGCTTCCACAGCCCTCGCCGAGCACCTCCTGGGGTACTCTGCGTCGATGTCTGTGGAGTACGAGTGGCTGTGAAGTCGTCGATGAGATACTTAGGTCTTGTCCTCGATTCGACTTGGAGCTTTACGGCGCACTTCGCAACGATTGCCCCGAAGCTCAACGCGGCTGCATTGGCCCTTTGCGGTCTACTGCCAAATGTCGTCAGTGTCGTGTCGGCGATTGTACGCTGGCGTTGTACGGTCGATGGCGATGTACGGGAGCCCGGTGTGGGCGGATACTCTCACGGACCGAAATCGTGCCGTGCTTCGACAGTCACAAAGGCTAATGGCCGTGAGAGCAATACGCGGATACCGCACTATCTCCTATGAAGCCGCGTGCGTTATGGCCGGGGTCTTGCCATGGGACTTGGATGCGCGGGCCCTAGCGGCAATGTTTCGTTGGCGCGAGGAGGTACTTGAGCGGGGTGAACGACCGGCTCAACAGGAGGTGGAGGGATTCCGGTTAGAGCTCCGTCAAATAGCGTTGGAAAGATGGGAGCAGCGTCTGGATCGGCCCACAGCTGGTCATGGCCACAATTGCGGCAATACGTCCAGTGCTGGACGAATGGGTAGAGCGACAACATGGGGTTCTCACGTATAGACTGACGCAGATACTTTCCGGGCATGGCTGCTTCGGAAAGTATCTGTGCCGCATAGCGCGTAGAGAGCCCGATGAGAAATGCCATCACTGCTCAAGCATCATGGACACCGCTGTTCATACGCTTGAAGCGTGTGTGGCGTGGCGCGAACAGCGGGAGGAGCTGCGATTGGTGGTGGGAAGCGATCTGTCGCTCCCCACGATCGTGTCGCTAATGGTAGCCGATGGGGAGGCCTGGAACGCCATGCTGCGCTTCGCCGAGACCGTCATGTCGGCCAAGGAGGAAGCGGAACGGGAACGGGAAGTTACGACTGACCTTCCCATAAGGCGCCGCCGTTCGGGAAGACCCGGACGCGGAAGGCGCCGAGGTCGTGTAGACGACCTCATGCCGCCATAAATGGGCCCAAAGGCGGCAGACTCGGGGGGGTTTGTCGCCGTGTAAGGGCCCGAGCGAGGCGCACGTGGTTTCAGTGCGCCGCTCATGCGGATAAACTCTGAGAGAGGGGGTCTGGCAACAGACCCACGTCGTCGGGACGCGGACGAGTACGAACGTGTCCCCGCGTTCGACCCCGACATCAAGGCGTGCGAGGAACCGGTGGAGTTTTAGTGGGTAAACCACTGGCCACCCACCATCCCTAGGCCAGTAGGGAGCCCCACACACCGCGCCGCTCTCCCCCGAGAGTGGCGTGAAGGTGCATAAGGCTGCATTTCTCCACCTTAAAAAAAAAAAAAAGGGACATAGTGACACTTATGGTCTTTAATGATTCATACAAAGAATGACGTTCTGCTGCATTGTACTATGTTTTAGGTTGGAACCTATGTTGAAAAGATGTTCCTCTCAGAGCTATCAGGCAACATCATTGACCTCTGCCCTGTTGGAGCCCTCACTTCTAAGCCTTACAGCTTTGCAGCTAGACCTTGGGAAACTAGAAGGGTTAGTATTTCTTTCATCAATACTAATGTTAATTCTGAGTTGCAGGAGTTATGGTTTTTGACCACAAAGTAAAGGTTTATATTATAATATTATGTTTGTTATTTGTAGATTGATTCCGTAGACGTTTTGGATCCATTGGGCAGTAACATTGTTGTTGCGACGAGAACCAATGAGGTGCTACGTATTCTTCCCAGGACAAATGAGGTTTGGACTTTTACATATTGCTTTGCATATTTAATGTTATGAAGTAACTGCTAGATATACTTCCAAAAAAATATATTTTAACCTGCTTACAGCATGAATCTGACTGCCATTTTTTCATTTATTAATTTTATGCAAACCTTAATAAAATTAAATAATGAGGAGAATAATGTTTCGCCAAGCTTCGACATTAAGTATTTCAAATGTTTTGATCAAGAGACAGGTATAAGCAAATAAGTGTAAATCTTGACAGTTAGAGGAAAACCAAAACAAACTACTTATTTTTGTCTGTTTCGTTCAGATACACGACATCGGTGATCTATTTCGCTCCTCTACTCATATCACTAAACTCACTAATAACATGCTTAATGCACTCATTTATTTATTAAGACTTGAGTCAGTAAACAGCATCTAAAATTCATGATATCTGTAGGAGATCAATGAGGAGTGGTTGTCGGACAAGTCTCGCTTCGCGTGCGACGGGCTCAAGCGGCAGCGGCTCGTGACGCCGATGTTGAAAGATGGTAGTGGGAACCTGGTGCCAGTATCCTGGGAGGATGCCATGGTGGCTGCCGCTCGCGCGCTCAGAGATTGCCCACCGGATAAGGTATGTTGAAGGATGGTAGCAGGAACCAGTCTAACTTGTATTTTAGGGTTACAATTACACCAGTTACGCTACTCTGGCCAAGTCGCCGAAATGAGAGACTTGATATCACAACCGATGTCGCCGGACGGGAGAAGCACATATCCCAAGCACCCCAAACTGGTCCGTCCACTAGACCATATGACCGTCCACGCAGTCAGGTGTGAGATCTGCCGTACTGCAAGCCAAGCATTCGGTCTTCGCCACATTCAGTTGCAAACTACCGTTTTCAAGCAACTCCTTCGACGCATTTACGCGTCTTCACGCGCGCTGATATCAGCGCGCTGATGATAATGTAGCTACATAGCTACATGGGATTTATGGGAATTTTGACATTTAATTATGACGGTGTTATCAACGTTCGTGCCAATTTTCAGCTTTATATCACTTAATGCAAGAGACAACGGGCTATAAAAGGTCTGTCAACAATTGTTGTTCAGATCCTGGCAGTAGCGGGGGACCTGGTGGACGCGGAGTCCCTGGTGGCCCTCAAGGACCTGGTCAACCGGCTCGGCTCCGAGAACACCTGCACGGAACAGTACTTCCCCATAGGCGGCTCCGGCACTGACTTGAGATCTTCATACCTACTCAATACTACGATTGCTAGTGAGTACCTACCTATATCTTATTTAAGATTTTCAGTTCTTATCTAGATCTATAAAAGGCTTTGTCCTGACTGACTGATGAATCAACGCACAGCCTAAACCGCTCATAGCAGAGAGCTGGAATTTAGAGTGTGTTCTAGCGATGTAGGCATGCGATAAGAAAGGGTTTTTTCGAAACTACCACAGGATTATTCTTCAATTAAAATTTAATTTATTTAATAATTATTAGTATTAAGAATCTTAAGGTCTTGATTGAGGTCACGGCCGCACGGTGTGCGGTTTTATCGATGTGGAATCGTACCATGGATATACTACATAATAATATCACAGTTTTTGTAAATACATACATACAATTAAGAATACACACAAAACCAGAAACAAACGGTTTATGGTCAGCATAAATACTTGTCCTGGCGGGAACCGATTCCGCAACCCGTTGCATTGCAGCGGAGAGTTCGCCCGACGCGCCACATAGACCGTCATTGGCCTCAAATTAAACATTGGAATTCCTATGGTTCTAACTTGTATGAAACTCCATCAGATGTGGAAGATGCTGATTTCGTTCTGCTCATCGGAACGAACGTGCGGTTCGAGGCACCGCTGCTGAACGCACGTATACGCAAGGCCTTCGTGCACAAGGAAACTGACGTCGCGGTCATTGGACCGAAACTTGACCTCACTTATGAATACATGGTAAGGGATACTAGCCTTTTTGACCAGAATGGGTGTTCACTTATGAATATAATATGGAAGGGATACTAGTTCATTGGACCAAAATGGTTGACCTCACTTATGAATACATGGTAAGGGATACTAGCCTTTTTGACCAGAATGGGTGTTCACTTATGAATATAATATGGAAGGGATACTAGTTCATTGGACCAAAATGGTTGACCTCACTTATGAATACATGGTAAGGGATACTAGCCTTTTTGACCAGAATGGGTGTTCACTTATGAATATAATATGGAAGGGATACTAGTTCATTGGACCAAAATGGTTGACCTCACTTATGAATACATGGTAAGGGATACTAGCCTTTTTGACCAGAATGGGTGTTCACTTATGAATATAATATGGAAGGGATACTAGTTCATTGGACCAAAATGGTTGACCTCACTTATGAATACATGGTAAGGGATACTAGCCTTTTTGACCAGAATGGGTGTTCACTTATGAATATAATATGGAAGGGATACTAGTTCATTGGACCAAAATGGTTGACCTCACTTATGAATACATGGAAAGGATACTAGCCTTTTGGACTAGAATGATTGACCTCACTTATGAATACATGGTAAAGGATACCAACTTTTTGGACCAAAATTAGGAGGCGATTGCACCACTATTTAGTGTGTTTTACCGCATTTATGAATTAAAGTGATATTTATCAGGGTTTATAAATAACAAATTCAACAAATAGAACATTCTTTGTGTATATAAATTGCGCTTTGACATGTAGTAGTCAAAGACCGACTTATCTCATCGCTTAGCTTAGCGTTTCAAAGCTGACCGAGACTTACCATACATCACTTATCTTCAGCACTTATCATACATATCAAACGCTAATTATAACTCGATGCGATCTATGCTGTCTAAGGTGGAACAGGCTTACCTAGAAAAAACCATGTTCACTGGCTACTTGAAGACCCTTAAATTGTTTACTTGTACGTCGTATAAAAGGCTTTGTCCTGACTGACTGACTGAACAACGCACAGCCTAACCCGCTGATAGTAGATACTCGAAATTTGGAGAGTGTCTTCTTTATGGGATGTGGGCATTTGAAATTTGAAAGAAAAGATTTTTGAACATTTCCACGGGAACTGGACACATACAGATAAAACCTTTAGGTTTTATCTGTATGTGTCCTTAAGGCTTTTTCCTGACTGACTGACTGCGTTTAGGCTAAACTGCTGATAGCAGAGGGCTGATAATTGGTGTGTTTCTTATATGATGTAGGCATGTTAAGAGGACTATGTGATCCTCACATAATCGGGACTTATGTGGGTAAAACATAGCTAGTTAGTAATACCCGTCATACAATGGGGTGCCACACGCAAAGCTGTGAGCAGATGGCGCTGGGGTCGGATGATATTTTTTTTTTTTGATGATGGTCCCCCACCAATCAAAACGCCGAGTTTTTTTTTCTTTCGGTCTGAGACCGATATGGCCAATTTGGCGCCGAGAGTTGTAAAAATCACCTGTTTGACAGTTCTTAATTCAAACCTAAGATTAGTCGACCAACGCCCTCTGCCGGGATAAAAAGTTAGTGTTCCTCCTCATTGGCAGCACGTGGGCGAGTCGGCCGCGGCAGTGAAGGAGCTGGCGACGGGAACGTCGTCGCACGCGGTGTGGCAGCGGCTCAAGGCGGCCAAGCGGCCGGTCCTCATCCTCGGAGCCGACCAGCTCAAGTCGGACGAGGGCCCCGCGCTGCTGGCCTACACGCAGGAGCTGGCGGCCAAGTTGCAGGATGGCTTGGAGGATAAGACCTGGAAGGTAAACTTTACATCCCCTTTAGATTTGTAAACATTGTGTAGCATGTATCATCACTAGCGACTACATCACTACTTCAGACTTTCAGGAGAAAAAGCGAAACTCAGGGCGAGGCGCAACCTATAAGAAAGACAGACAGTATTAGTCTATTTCAATTCTTTGTACACAATAAATGCCCATATAGTCATTATTTTCTCTTCTAATTAGTTATATCTTTACATTATTAAATACTAAGTGCTCTTTTATTGTTGAAGTCAGATCATCGCCTTAATTGTTTCACGAGGTGGCTGTGATTGACAGCATTCAAGCGTCTAGTTGTCATACTAATTGAAGTTAGAGGAAGATCCGACCCTACGGGCGTAACTGCTGTAACTGCTGGATCGGTTGTAGGATAAGACCTGGATGGAACTTTACAGCCTATTTGGCCTTTAGAAATAAGTTTTCCAGGATCAACACTGTGAAACGACATACGTTTGTATAGGAGATCCAAATTCTAGAAAATTCTGGATCCTTTTCAATTTTATGAATTACCGTCTCCTGATTATCATTCAAATTGGATAGCACTTATCTATTATAAGTTTATCTTCACTTTTTCAGCAGCCCGTAGTAGATTTGGACTTCCGAAATGAGAGTCTTCTCTCGTCTGAATTGCCCTAAACTATTTCTTGCTAGTTGCTGGCATGAACTAGGGTTTATGTTACCGTTTGTAACGTAGGTGCTGAATGTACTGCAACGTACCGCGTCGCAAGTGGCGGCGTTGGACGTGGGCTACCAGCCGGGCGCGAGCCGCGCGCTGCAGTCCGCGCCCAAGGTGGTCTACTTGTTGGGCGCGGACTGCGGCCTGGTCAGCCGGGACGCCTTGCCGAAGGATGCCATTGTTATTTATCAAGGTATGTTTGGAATATATTGTCAATATAATATGTAGAGTCAATTAATGTTATTGGTTGTAAGATAGTGTTATTTGACGAATGTAGTTTTTAAAAAAATCAATGGAAAAAAGTGGAAAAGGATTCAAGTGTTAGAATACTGAGCGAAGCGAGTGATACCTGGCCCTCAATGTAAATCCGAACTTTATACAAAAAAAAATGCATAAGTACTATACTTTGTACCATGACTGCTAGAAAAAAAAGAGTTTGTAGGTATGTCGAGTATTCTTTCCGCTAGGAGTTTGTATCGAATATTTTTAGAAGGAGGTCGAAAATATTGGTGTGGTCTAAATTCGAACACCAAAATAGTGATTAAAAGGCCTTTTTATTCACTATTTTCAGTGAATAAAATAAGCTTTTTAGAGTGGAAATGATATAAATAAGTATCATTGTATCCCCCCAGGTCACCACGGCGACAGCGGCGCCGCCATGGCGGACGTGGTGCTGCCGGGCGCGGCGTACACCGAGAAGCGCGCCACCTACGTCAACGCGGAGGGCCGCGCGCAGCAGACCGCCGCCGCCGTCTCCCCGCCCGGCCTCGCAAGGGAGGACTGGAAGATCTTACGGTACGCGGCCAGACTGACTGACTGACTGACTGACTGACTGACCATATACGAACGTACAGCCTGAACCGCTGGTTCTAGACACCTCAAATTTGGACAGTGCGATCTCTGTCATGTGTCCAGTAAAGATAATTTTTCGGAATCCCCATGGGATAAAAACGCAGGACGCTGTTGCTGCATCCAACATTCAATATCTGGACGGATTGACTGACTAAACTATATAAATATCAACGGACAGCCTAAACCACTGGACCTATTAAACTCAAATTTGTAAGGTGTGTTCTCTAAGTTGAGTAGGTATCCCATCCACTAAAAGGTGGTGGATGGATATCTACTCATCAAAGGATACTCACTAAAGGAGATGTCAAGGGACACCAGGATGGAACGAAGTACCTTTCTATGAGAGAGAGAGAGAGACAGACAGAGAAGCACGCCGCACGGCTTACAACTATAGCTATAACTATAGCAAAAAGTGTTGTCACAACTTTTGGTCTTATTTTTTTCCGTCTAGCCCCCTTTCGCAACGCGCGAGAAGGAACTTCATTCCGAAAATACTTTTCACGATAAGGCGATCTGGCTCATAGTCACCCACATTGAAAGGTGTATATTTGCAGAGCGCTATCGGAGGTGGTGGGCTGCCCGCTGCCATACGACTCACTGGACGAGCTCCGCTCGCGACTGGCCGAGTTGAGCCCCGCGCTCGTGGCCTACGGGCACGTCGAGGATAACAACTACTTCGCGCAGGCGCGGGCGCTCGCACAGGTACCGACCCTTACAGCCTATACTCGCTACACTTTCGCTACGCGGCTTCAATCCCACGCTTCACTCAGGACATGTATCTGACTTCACGTTTTGTGGCACAAGGCCGAGGTTCAGGCTCGTAGCATGGGGGCATCAAAGCTACGAAGTCCGCAACACCACCGAATTGCTACCTTCATAGGAATATACATAACCTACATCTCCCTCGCATTGCTCCGGAGTTAAATTTTTAACATCCTCGCTACGCTCGGGAGTAAATTCGTACGCTCTGGATTCAATTTGACGCCCTTCATTATCCCTGCTGTTAATATTACAAATGCGAAAGTAACTCTGTCTAAATGTCTATTAGGAACCGGTTTCGATGAATTTTGGTATAGACATAGATGATAATACCTTGGAGAAGGACAAATACTACTTTTGATGCCGTTTTTTCCGCGGCATCGGGACTTACAGGGCAGCAGCTAGGTAAGATATCATTGTTTGTTTTCATCCTTTTGACCCTTTCTGTCTCCCCAGGGTCTGCAAAAGCCGGTGTCGGGTGCGCTGGTGGTGAAGCTGCAGCAGCTCCAGGATTACTTCATGACGGACGCCATCAGCCGCGCCTCGCCCACGATGGCCAAGTGCGTGGCGGCCGCCATCAAACAGAAACAGTCACCTTATTAAACAGGGCAGCGCAGCGGTTAGGTTAAAAGGGGCGGATGCAGTTTATTTGAAAAAAAAAAACACCTACGTTACTTTCTTCAAAATTAAAATATACATATTACGCGTTGCGTACACATTGCGTACCTACAATAATTTTGTGAAATGAATTTTTAATCAAAAAAATGGATGTTGAAGTTTCACTGTTTCTGGAGAGCATTATATAAAAACACGTCTAACGAGGCCCTTTAGCGGTGTGAACTTGTTAAGGAATGAGAATGCAAACACCGTTTTAAATTGGACTAGCCATTTATGAGAAGAATTGCTACAAACAGACATCACTTACCCATACTGTCTCCGTGGCCATCGAGGGTAAAATAAGAGGGAAAAATGGTCGGGTTTTTTTAAATAAAAACAAAATGATGGTAAAATGATCTTGGCGCAGGTCGTCACTTTCGCAGAATGACTAAAAAATTGGTCACTTTGGCAAATTCAAAACTCAAATTGACGAGTCAACAACGCCACTTGTGGGCAAATTCCAGCTTTCTCTATATAATCAAAGTGGGTGTTTAGTTAAAGCACAGAATACATAAATAGTTAAAGTAACATTAGGGAAATCGAATTAAAATTAATGGAAAAAGTTTTGTTTTTTCAAATAGATTGTATCTTGTCTGTACTTATTATATTTATATTCCTAACTTACCACTTGAGATATAGATTTTTATTTGAAATTATCGATTCAAGTGAGGAGTTACTTAGGGTAGGTTTAATATAATTTTGCCTTTCTGCAATCATTTCGGAGAAAATACTACAGAAATGCACTCTGCACTGTCGAATGTGTTATCAACCTTAACTGTAAAGAAATATAGTTTAAATTATCTTAGCGACAATCGACAGTGCTTGTACATTGTGATGTAAAGCTATTTATTTTGTTATTTAATAGATAAGCGTAATCAATTTTTAAATAACATTTGATCTGTATTAATCAATATAACCGCGTAGATCGGAACGTACGACTTATTTCAAATGTAAGGACAGGTTTTTGTAAATAGTAAATATTGAGAAATAAAACGTAGAAAGATATGATTGTCGAAATGTTGTTTTATTGAAATACTAATTGATAATTTAGATTTTAGAGTCACAGTTCTTGAGAACGGCCAAAGATGTCGCGTCCAATTTGTTTGTTTTTATATAGTCCTGCAAAAAAAAGTAAAGATAAATATAGATGTTTAATCGGTTTGGGCGTTTTGTTTTAATCGCGTTTACTTTATTATATTAGGCGGGTACACCCGTGAGCAAGGGATCTGTAAAGACCCCGAAACGTCGGGCATGCTTATATAATAAAAGCAACGCAATTAAAGCCAAAAAAAATTGCTTACACATCTACGGCTCTACTAAGATACTTTTATGACCAAAAAGTCGCCCTAAAGCAATTTTTTGCCGGTAGGGCTGCGCGTTTATGATTTTCCCAAACAGAAATACAGACCTAAATTGGAAGCAAAATAAAATGCCCTTTAGTTGCTATATCATGAGAAGAGAAATAAATGACTATGTGATATAAGATGTAGCACACTTAGAAGACACTGATTTCGTCACACGACTTACTTTCAATGTTTTCAACTAATCATTAGCTTAAATTGTGTAAGTTTAAAAAGTGTAATTATTGGGTTTCCGCACCGTGAGACGTAAAATCTGAACTTATAGAATCGGTCGGTAGTGTGTGTTGTCTGTCTGTCAGTTTAGCCCTGTTATAACTTACTTGAATAATTTTTCTCGGCAATTGTTTGTATTTGCAGCCCTGCAACACAGTGACTGCTTGGTCAACAAACTGCGCGTGCGCAGCCTCCGTTCCGCTGAATGGCGACTTCTCCTTCTTACGTTCTTTTAGCTTCTCTTTCAATGTTAGGGGTTCTGTCGCAGGTAATGGGGGATCGGGGAATTTGTATATTGTTTCGCGTTTAGCTACAAGGTAGAAACATTCCAAACTAAAGTTACAAACCGATGTATGAGTATCAAGGCCGGATCATACAAATAATTGACGTGCGTGGGAGGGTGAGTGCGTGCGGGCGGGCATGCGTGCGTATGCGTGCATTTACATTGGTTGAAATTAAAGATGCTTGACTTGTATGGTTGCATGTCTCTTTCAGTTTCAAACAATGTTTGAGAGAAAATATCAGTATGCACTAGGCAAGCACACAACGCGTTTGTAGGTTGGTTAGGTTACTCTTTGTATATAGGTTGGTTCATGTTTACTATGATTACTATATTGTTGTATAAAGTTTTAACGATCTCTTCTAAGTTTCCCCGCTGGGTCATACGGCAGAAAATATATTCCTACATTCTGCTCTATCGGTCGTAGTAGCTCGATCTCGCTCCAGGAGAAGAGATAGTATGCTTCAGTTATCGCAGTAGGTACGTCTCGTCGTCGAGTCGTCGCGACGACATTTTTGTTTTGGGTGTCCTTGTAAACGCTTCCCCAGAGAAGTTTCCTAACAAAGCGTAAGCTTTTCTCAGAAGTTCTTATGATATTATACCTACCTTTAAGTTTAGATATCACTGTTTTCATTAATAAACTGCTTGTTTCACATATAGTACTTCTTTTCTTCTTGTCTTCTTGAGGACACGAATGTGTAGGGACCGTTATTAGAACCCGTATCTTTTCTTTTTTAGCTCTCTTATTCTCATTCTCTTTAAGATCGTCGGCTTTTTGCCTAAAAGTTAGGATACATTTAATGTTTTTTTTGGGGATATCAGTTGTGCACAAGTAGGCTATCTTGTAGTTCAATTCAGAAACTACAAGATAGCCTACTTGTGCACAACTGATATGTAAGAAAACTTCAAGTGCACAAGTGTTTTGCTTCATATCTCGAAAATTATTAAAAATCAGTTGGATCACTTGGCTTCTACACTATCCAATTATCTACCTACAATATTTGACATCCATCTTACTTTTCTTCGTGAAGTTTGACTCCCTTTTCAACGAATTCATCATATTCTTTGAACTTTTTTACTTGATCTTTTTCAATTAAATCGTACACGTGTTTTGATTTTGTTGAATTTTGATAATCGGTAATTATCTGTAATAGTACATTATGATATAAGTGCGGTAAGTTGAAAATTACAGCCGAGGCGATATTGCTAGCCCGAGCCGTAGGCGAGGGCTACAAGAAAGCAGAGGCTGTAATTATCAAAGCGCACGTATGTCATACGACGTTTTATAACACATTTGCGAGGAAATAAATAAAACTCGGACTTTCTTAAACGAATAAATCTTTAATCACTTGTTAGGGCATCAGTGCTTTTTTTTTTTAAGGCAACGGTACAAAAACAGCCAGTATTACTAATAAAGTAAATTAATATTTTTTTGTTTCTGTTACAGATGTAATTTACTGTCAAAATGAATTAAATTAAAGAATTAAATGTTTATTTTTTATATTTTATCTCCCAAAGTTAATTTTATTCATAAAATATTGACCACTTTTCTGACATAAAAACTTTTTGATTTGCTTTCTTTGCTTTTTTTTTTTCTTAAGATTTAAAAAAGTACCGTTGGTTTTAGACGGAGCATGATAAACCGTACGTGTTACCTTATTAGAAAGAAACTCGTGCGTTTTACTTTACGATTACGCACAAGTACGTAATGACATACATTACGATATTGAAATTGGTGAAATAAGAGGCCCTTTACGAGCAAATGTGTTATAAAAGAATAAAGTTTTGCTAAACATTGCTTTGTGACTATTAGGATCAACGTCATTTCTATAGAGAAAATTAATACAAGATATAGATGTTTGTATTAATTTTCGTACGTTACCTACCTTTTTATTAGTAGCATTAATTTTGCACTGCATTCTGTCGTTTTCTCTTCGATAGCATTCAATTAAAGCATCTTCTTTAACACTACGGATTGCTCTTAATTTGGCAATCTCTCTTTGTCCAGTATTATATTTTTCGACAGCTTCTTTTTGCAATCTTTTAAAAGTTATCTGGAAAGTACATCAATACTTTACCTACCTAACTGTTAATTACCAGAATGGAAGGTCTTGATTATTTTTATTTACCTCCTCTTCTTTTTCTTTTTCTTTTTCAATAATAGGTTTCATAAGAGCGTCATCAATTGTATCGCAAAGAATTTCTTCTTCTTTTGTTTTTGCGTCAGTTGCTTTCTTAATTTTCTCCCTGAAAAGCAATATCTTCTTGTATTTTGCTGTTTTATCGATGATGAACCTACTGCGATTAGGCCCCTCGCCCACGGCGACTTTTTGTAGCGATGCTGTCGCGCGTTCGCATCGATACAGTCGCGATGCGATCGCTAGCTGTGTGCCCTCGCCCACTATAACCACGATTCAGTCGCGATGTCAACGCGACACCGTCGCGCTTCTGTCGCGATGCAAACGCGATTCAGTAACGGCACAATGCCTGTGGTGATCGCTACAGTTGCAAGATGGGCTCCGTTGAGGCAACGGTCGCGCGTTTGCGCCGATACAGTCGCGATGCTGCAGCGCGTTGGCATTGCGTATGTAGCGCGTTGCAAATGCGACTAACGCGCGTTAGTAGCGCTGCTGTTGCGCGTTTACGAAACGCGCTACAAAAAGTCGCCGTGGGCAAGGTCCCTAAATTAAGTTATTTTTTAACAGGGATACATAAAATAATAAAACTTGAGAGGTGTTAAGAGTCACCCGGATGGAACGAAGTTCCAAGCAAAAAAAATGTGTCGTTACAACTTTTAATCTTAATTTTTTCAGTCTAGCCCCCCTTCGCAACGCGCGATAAGGAACTTCGTTCCAATAATTCTTACAATTTCATGTTCGTTTTTGCATAATCGACAGCAATTGATTTTCTTCGCTTTTGATTTTCTTCTTCATCTGTGTTTAAAGCAGGAAGTGTGTTAAGTAGTTCTTGTGTTTTATCAAAAGTCGCCCTTTTCTTTTTCAATTTGTCATTGAACTTTATTTGAGCTTCTCTCTCTTCCAAAACATTCGATTCAATAAGGGCGCTGCAAAAATATTAGGTAGGTAGGTTAGTTACCCCTAAACGTTGTCCAAAACATTCGATTCAATAAGGGCGCTGCAAAAATATTAGGTAGGTAGGTTAGTTACCCCTAAACGTTGAAAGTATTTGTTTGTTCATTGACCTAAGAGATCTTTATGTCAATGAACAAATTGAACTATTTAAAAAGAAAAAAACAGAGATGTTTAAGGCTCCTAACTCACAGAGACGCCATGGCGACGTCGCGTCGCCGCTGCGCATACAAACAATTCATATTAAAATTAAGGACAGATACTCACTTGGCGACCGTTTGGCAACGTCGCCATAGTATGAATAGTTTGGAATGCGCAGCCAACGACGTCGCCATGGGGCGTCTTGGTAAGTTAGCACTCTAAAAGCCTAAAAATGCACCGCCTATCTAATCTTGTCGATGTGATTTTAGTAGGTATTGATTAAGAGGAATAACAACGCGAACGACCTTGAAACTGAAATTCCCTGTTGGGCTCATCGAAAATTGTTGATTATTTCATGACAGAATGTTGTAGAACTTTTTTTTGTGTATGGATTGTAGGTGACATTGTTTCCTACATTTTGGTGTAGTTTTAAGACAAGAACTAACAAGACTATTGGTGCAAAGCCTATCCAAATTTTAGACAAAAAATGTCTGATTTGGCTAAAATGTCGATAAGTTTCGACATATTTGTATGGAAACTGCACTAAAATATCGGAAACAATGTCTCCTACAATCCATACACAAAAAAAAGTTCTACGACATTCCGTCATGAAATAATCAACAATTTTCGATGCGCCCGACATGGATTTTCAGTTTAGCAGGTAGTTTAGAGTCTCGAGTCTTGAGCCTATAGTAAAATTGCCCTACGCACATAAATATTGTCTTTCACAGACTTGCACAGTTTCATTTAGTAGAGGGGCGAGGGGCGTGCATTTTCGGACAATAATATCTCAATAACTTATTTTTTTAATACTTAGTATACACAATTCTAACCCCCAAAGTTGTTTTCCATAGGAGCTGTTTTGGAATATAATCTGCCTTGCGTTCTTTATCGCCTCCGATGATGAACTCTTTCTCGTTTTTTTCTTCGCATATTGTTTGATGAGTGCTGATTCTCGATTTTTCTTTTCTTCGTTTTTCTTCTCTAAGCGATCAGCGGCTCCCTGAATATTTGGTAGGCCGAATTTAAAATGTTATAGCGGTGTTAAGGAGGTAAACGCGTTGTGATGAAGACATTACAAAACAGGAGGGGGAAATGATAGGAGACCCCACAAAATACATGAATATATATGTATATAGGTACATATATGCGACATGACAACTTCATAAACCTGTAGCTACATTATCGCATTAACACGAAGATTCGCATTGTCGCGACATGTGTGGCCAAAGAATTCATTCTATCGCGATGTTTTAGATTCAAGTACTTCGTCGTATATAGATAGAACACGAAGTTTTTATCGCGACAAAGCATTAGAGATGGAAAGCGAGGTAGAAGCCAAGAATTAGATATATGAGCAAGATAAAGGAGAAGGATACCATTGAGATACAAGTACCTACCGTTATGTCGTAAAAATAAATAAAGGAGCTGACAATGGAGAGTAGTGGAGAATGCATCATTGTACCGACAAGAGCTAAGCTCTTCAATAATTATTGAAATAATTAAAAAAATAGGTGACGGCAACAGAATTAAATCTTACTTTAGGGCTTATAGGAATATAGGAAGAGCAATAATTTGACTTACTTGGATGGAGTTTGGCCAACTCTTAATCCATTTTTGTGACAGCTTATTCAATTCTTCAATAGATTCTTCCCTTGGATTAACAGGTACTTCCTCGTCCGTGGCTCTGCCTTGCTTTTTAATTCTTTCCCATTCATTTTTGTGGATTAATAAGTATGAGGGGCATTGAATTCTACGCATGGCTGTTTGTTGTTATTATATGACAAACTTTGTTTTTTGACTTACATAGTGAATCTACATGGTTATGGGTCTCGCACTGATGCTCGGCGCAGATGAAATCGGCACAAAGATGTAATGTAATTTTGTATGGTATAGCAATTCCAGCGTACTTGTACTTATAGTTTCATTTCAGTGGGTGCAAAGTCTTACCACCGAATATCAAATTTAACAGAACACAAAGCTGCGTATGTAGTGAATTACCTACTTACCTACGCCCGCCCGGCCTGCGTGCTTGTATGAAGCTGTTGTTCTGTTAGATTAAAATTAAAAATATACCGCTTCTAAAATGCTTCTAAAATATATATTAACTTAACTTATATTAATTAAAATTGACGTATAAACATAGTCTAAACCGCAAATTACTATGGTTGCATTCAAACCACTTCCCGAATTCGCCTTGATGTGGTAGTAGTTCTTTGATCGTTATTTTCGTACGATTTAAGTTGGATTTAACGTAGGTAATTAAATTGCATTAGCCCAAGCAGCGAGATAGGAAATTGACCGCGACTTCGCGCGCCATTTAAGCTAGCGTCGGGTCCCATTCGTCAACGTCACACTGTAGCTTTGTATGCTGTATATTTTTGCATAAAAATAACAAGGAAAACTTTGTGGTGAACATGAACATGATAAATTAGTGTTGTGATCTAGGAACTCTATGTTTCATAAATGTATTTCCGGCGTCCTAAATTTTGATAAAGATTTCTTTGTTTTTTTATCCTTTGTTGGTGGACGATGTTGGCTTTTTGATGAAAATAAGTTTTTACATTACTTACCCATTTATACTTACAACGGCAGTCGTCGCTCTGGAGGTAGACCAAGAAGCATGAGTTTAATCAAACTATGATAAATAAAACTGGCTAGTAAACCAAATAACCTTCCTATAAAAATTATGAGGTAACATGATTGGGTACAAGGGACTCCTGATAAGTTCTCGAACTAAGAACTAGGTACTTCGAATGCCTAAGTTGTGTACCTGCCTGTGTAGGTACCTATATCATGCTTTTCTCAACGTACCTAGGTAGGTACATAAATGTAAAATCGCAAAGTAATTAATTATGTAGACTCGTGAATACGAAAATAGTTACCCAAATAATTAGCAAAATACCCTAGAGCAATTAGTAAGCAATCGGTTGGACAAATGGATGGAAGCAACACACGCTCCGCAGCACATGTGGCGCCCGGCACTTTGTCACTGTCCCGTTTTTTGTAGTTGCTATATTATACAAGCACTCGGAAACTATACCATACCGTGTTTTTAAAGATATTAGTGCTACCAATTTCTAATTTTGAGTATTACCTACTTATTTATGATTTTATTACAGATCTACACTGCTTTATTCACTTTAACAATTCACATTAGTAGTATTAGGTTAGGAACACTTATCGAAGTTCAATATAGAATGATACATTTAAGATTTGTATTAGGGACCACAGTTTACCTAGTAGTTTGCGCCTCGGCGCTTCTTAGTTAACCTTACATTCTTGCCTAAAACAAAATAATTGCCTAGTTAATTTTTAGATACAATCTCGTGGGCATTTCGAAATCAAATAAAGACCACACGGTACAAATTTAAACTCTCTACTATCAGCGGTTTCGGCTCTGCGTTGATTCATCAGTCAGTCAGTCAGTGCAAAGCATTCTGTTAGATATAGATAACACTTAGGTAGGTACATAAAGTTCCATCGGTAAGCTTAAGATATACGAGCTGCCACATATGGCCCCTATCTACTCGAGTGGAAGTAAATTTATTCATGAAAATGAATTCCTATGCATTGCTACTACCTATTCGCAATAAAACTAAGTATCTCTATACCTACCAACTATCGTAGGTACCTACCTACTTTCGAAATAATCACGGATAATAAAGATTATCCAGCAGCTGAAAAATAACTGTTTATGGCGCGTTTAACGAAGCGAGAAGTTGTTATATTTACTAACGTTCTTGTCCGTTTCGTTTGACTGAAAATTTATTGTTTCAATGCAATAACGAAGAAGTACATGTTTTACGTATTTACTTCTCATTCCTTGTGTTTCATACTTTCATATTCGGCAAACCGGTACAAATGCTTTGTTTTACTTTAGACGCTGTTTATTTTTCTCTTTATAGTTGTTTTCCGTAAAAGCTTTTTTATTTCATTCGATTTCTACAATGTAGAGTTAAGAGTACGCCATTTCACCAATTCGCGGACCTATGACTTTGTATCTACATAAGCAAAATATAAAATTAAATAGGTAATAGTAGCATATAGTAGGTATATCTATATGAAACCTATATGATAAATTAAAAAACTAGGCATCAACTCTATTAAAAATATAATAGTAGGTAGGTATATCGGAAAAAAAGGTAGCATATGTCTTATTCCAGGTCTAAAGCTATCTACCGATTTTCATCGCAATCAGTTTAGCGGTTTTGGTAAAGTAGCAACAAATATACTACTTAGGGTTGCCAGATACGGGCTTATAATTTCCTGGACATTTCTGGTTTTACAAACAGAGTTGGAGTTGTAGAGTCAAAATCCAAATACAAATGTTTGCCGTTGAACAGGCAATAGCAAAAATATTACAAAATTACTAGTTATGTACTTATTTTAGAACTAAAATATGCAAATTACTTTACACGTTTATAGACATAAAATCTATAAGTAGATATGTAGAACATATAATTCAGTGCAATTAGACTCTAAAAGCTGTCTAGTGAGAAAATTTTGGGTTAGTTCTAATTTTTTTTTTTCAATTACTTTCATCACCCCAAAGTACAATATTATACCTACTTTGGGGTCCAAAATTCGAATCTGAGGTTTGATGAAAATGTTTTGTGACGCCTCATTGAAAATAATCTCCTACTTTTCCTTTTTTTTTTGCTTAAAACTAGAAAACTAGGTATTAGCTTTTAGTAAATGGTCTGCTTACAGAAATTAAAGAACTTAAAAAACTCAAAAAACCATTGGCTTTTAGTAAATACTAAATAGTAATAGTTTTTGAATTTAAGCAACAAACCGGAAAAATGTAAAAAATACACAATTTTTGCGATTTTTTAAATGTTGCGTCACGAAATTTGGTCCGCCAACCTCAGATTCAGATTCAGCACCCCAAAATACATAGAAATAGGAAAAAAAACAGAACCAGGTATCCCAAAACTTTCCTAGCAAAAACACAAATGGACTCGCGCATTCACAGTGTGAAATGGGCATTCCCATTCGACACAGTGTTGCCAATTTAGCGACTTTGGTGCTAGAATCGCGCCGCACCGTGGTGTCGTACCTAACTTTGTGGGAAAAAAACTAGTGCTCATGAATTCCGGGACAAAAAGTGAAATTACTGGACACGGGACAACACGTTAAATTCCGGGACTTTCCCGGAAAACCCGGCCATCTGGCAGCCCTAATACTACTACTACTTCATAACCGATTTCGGCTACAGCGTCTACATTTCAGCTAATTGATTTAAGGGTCCGATGTAATATTGTGTGACCTCACATGACTTATGTAATCTAACTATTAGGGGTATAACTATTTGGGGGCTCGGAATCAACATCTCCCGAGCTTGAGCAACAAATATAGGTACTCGTTAACTTAAACACATTTTTATCAAATAAGTATAACCTTATTTTGTAAACTAAATTGAAGCACTAAATAGATTCAGTAGGTATTTAAAATTGGCAATGGCGCCTTCTTAAGTTCGGTTTTACTGAAACTGTACCTACGTATTGGGATATAATAAAATAAATACAATGTTAGAGCGCGGTAGAGCTCGGCCAAGCTGCTATTTTATCGGCTTGAAAGTTAAGCTCTGTACAAAGCAAGATATTTCGCGTAAATTGGAAAACAACGATAGTTTCAGCTCCAAACAGTTAAAAGTTTAAATTAATTTGTTTTAATATTTTAGCAAGTTTTGTGTTTTAGGAGAATTGTTGGTATTTTGACTTCTCTGTTGTTTAAGTTTTAACGACTGGAATGTTCGGGATGATATAAATGTTGTTAGATATTTAGATACCTACCTACATAATTTTGATCTTTTATAGATAAATCTATATTCTAAAGTGCAAAGATTTACCTATTTGTTTGTTTGTAATGAATAGTCTCCGAATCTACTGGACCGATTTCAAAAATTCTTTCACCTAAAGAAAGCTACATTATCGAGGAGTAACATGATTGCGATATTCCCACGGGATCGAGACTTAAGGTAAAGATAAGGTATAAGCACGCTAACCTTTTTTAACTGCTTAACGCAGCCTTATAATAAACGTAAAGTAAGGTCGGAGTAGTGAGAACATGCTTTGTCTTTTTCCTTCGTATTTTCAAAGTTGACAGACAGAAACAAAAAGTGTTAAAACTACTCCAAACCTTACTTCACGTGTATTAATAAAACCAACAAAGTTTAGGGACGTTAAAATAATTAACCTATAGAACCACATCTTTAGATAATCTAGGGGTTGCAAGTTGAGGCGCCGCACCCGCCCGCGCCACGGCACTTGACTGCATTCTCTCACTGCATCTCAATCTCAAGTGGGTCCCATTTGTCTGATGTAAGCAGGTAGCTAACGAGGACTCCGATTTTATAATTTGTCGCTGAATAGAAGCGCTTCGTTCATGAATATTCATGTTGTTTTAGCAAGAACCACTCATTAAAATAGATGAGGGATGAAGTTCCTCGTAAACGTAGGTACTAGACATGAGAAGTAGGTACCATGATAAGAAAATATTTAAAGGGTAATGCACTTAAAAAGAATTGTCGGAAGATACTAGAACTTTTAATACTCGTAGGTAGATAGACAGAGAAACGCTTTACAAATATTACAAAGTACAACTTAAATCTAGTGTGGCACAATGGGCAGCGTTATCGCCTAAAGGCGATCTCTTCCAGGCAACCAATACTTATGTAACTGACTTTTTAAAAGTCCTTTATTTAACACAGAACATTCAAATACTTCCGTGGTGACAGGGTTTTGCTCTATGATTTGACATCTCTTCCTGAACTGAAAACTAAATATAAAGAACGAAAACGTCAGATTATAGTCTGAAATTAAAAAAACGTACCATAGAATAAAACTATTAGGTGGTGTTGTTGGGTAACCAAACTAATATTTTAATCCGAAAGTTATTTTGTATATGTTTCCTTGTTTCCTCTTTACAGTCAAACGGTTCACCGATTGGGATGCAAATTTCAATAGGGATAGATGAGGTGATGAAGAGTAACATAGTATACTTTTGATCCCGACAATTCTGCGAAATCGAGATTTACGCGGGTGAAACTTCGGGGCGCAGCTAGTAATTAATAAAGCGTGGTGAGGTTACAATTTATAATGTCAAGATGGTTGTCGGTTAGTGAAAACACAAATAAAAACCATATTCAAAGAATAACTTTAAATAAGGTGGTAGAATGGGCGGATTTCTTCTAGGCAACCACTGAAAATACAACCTACAAAAAATGTAGATTCAATCAAAAACTCGCGTTCAAAAAACGCTTTGACACAGACAGACGGCGCACATACTGCGATAAAACTGTTTGAGGGACTGAAATTGAATGTTCGAATAAAATCCGATATTTTTATATTAACTTCGATTCTTAGTTTTCAATTTCAGGGTACGTATTTTACGGAATGAAGAAATACGTAGCACTGTCAAGTTCGTAGCTGGAGTCGAAAAACAATAAATTCTGCTTTGCTACGGTGCGGTGCTACGGCTACGAGTAAGTTTCTTGAAAGTTAAGAAAATATTAGTTGCACTATCGCGATCGGTCCTCCCCAAGTGACGGTTTCGTGCTTCCAGTGACAAGACAGATGCTCTACTCTACACTTGGTAATTTAATGTGCCCCGATATGGAGTGACAGTATGCATGCATCATCCATCTGTTTAATTGTTTGTTAGTAGATCATTTTTGTAACATGTTTTCATCGTTCTTTTTCTAGTTTTCTTTTGTAATAAATAAAGCCTTTTAAAATAATCAGAAATAGAAAAAATATTATGAGTTTAAAATTGGAAATCCTAAGTTGTTTTTACTTTCTTACTTTCCAGCGTATGGCGTGTCAGTTACAAATATTCAGTTTTATTTGACGTAAACAAAGCTACCGGAATTTAATTAACAATAACTCTCCCATCTGTCGACTGTTTAAATTAAAAGTAATTTTTCTTATGCCGAATTAATTAATGATTAACGAGCTCAATAGGGTTCATCAAGCGGAAGCGTGTGACAGAGACAACGTCATTCTAAAATTGGTTAGTGCGAGCGAGGCAGAAGGGGCACAAGTTGAAGTTGAATGAATTTATGCCGGTCCATTTAGTAACGCGTCAATTTGGCGCGAGAAAGGTTGTACGGGAGCGCGGCTGAAAGTTTAGAGAAAAGCGCGCGAAATAATCACGTGCAGTGTGTGACATTTTTTTTACTTAATATGGATTGTTGTAAAAATAAGGTTAGTATTTTTTTCATTTTTACTGTTATACTGATTTATTCGGCCAAAAGTTTTAAAATTTTCGTTCTTAGATTTTTTTAAATAAAAGTAGGTATTATATTCACGTCAATAAAAATAGTATTTGACTCAAATAAATAAAAAATTACATACGCACGCGGTTGTTTAGTATTTTTAATTATTTGTTTTTATTTTGTGTTGAAGTTAATCGCAACAGTTAGGTAGGTAGGTATTTCGTATTAAATTATAATTATAACAGATTTAAGAGGATAGTCTCCATTCTCTTTCTCCATACAAACGTAGTATAAATTTTCCTCCCTGGATAAAGACATTATAGCAAATATGTTTATGCCATAAAACTTATATCTGTCATGACTATGCATCTACCTTTTTATTTTTTTCGTTTTATTATTTTTTATTATTATTTTAATTAGAAAATAAAAAAAAATAAAAAGGTAGATGCATTGTCATGACAGATTTAGGTTTTATGGCACAAACATATTTGCTCTAATGTTAAAGGGAGGAAAATTTAAACTCCGTTTGTATGGAGAAAGAGAATGGAGACTATCCTTCTAAGTAATACTAAACAGTTTTAAGTTAAAGTTTAGAATAATAAAAAATTTATTCTTATTATTAAAACAAAGATATTTACAACTGACAATATAAAAGCTAGAATAATATTTTTAAATTATAATTGTGTTAGAAGCTGTCATGTGCTGTCGGGAGACGAGAAGAATATATGAGGTTGTGCACACATAATAAAGATAAGACGTGTCCGGAGTGCGCTTTGAAGTGATGTATGATACGATACGAGGCGACCCGAAATAGACCAATTGAGGCAACAAACCATTAGTGTAACTATCAATAAGTGCGGATTCTAAGTTTCCGCGTTTGGGCAGGAGAGTTAGTTAGGTCTTCTTCTTTTCGTGTAGTGGTGCGGCTCACTTAGTGCTAAGAGTTTTCAGGTCGCTCTAAAGCCTCTAACTTGACCTCACGACTGGTATTAGAGATAACAACAGATTGTTAGTTATGTATGGAAATAGCTAGGTGGCATAGTAAGCATTGGAACACCATTTCATCAGGTAGGTTACCTCTCTTTTATATTTAGGAGCATGTATTTGCCCAATGTAGGGCATTTTCCTCTCCAACCATCTTTCACACAGCTCTGTCACTGGTTTTCCGATGCCAAGTCGCCATAATATGTGATTTTATGTCAACGGACCATCTGGCTGGTGGTATGCCAACAGTTCTCGTTCCGACTCTAGGTTTAGGGCCGCTAGGTAGTCACTATGTACGACCTAATAACTAATGATGCGGTCTAAGACGTAGCACGTTTACCTAAAAGGCATCGTTGGCTTGTACCTTAGGTAATTGGTCACAAAATATACCAGCACCCGTATTACTAGGTATCTAGTTGGTAACTGAGTTATGAATAGACACTTATTTCATTGTGTTTATCAATTTACATTTTCTATAATTTACCGAAATATGGTAAATATCATGATTTTTGAAGAAAATTAAATTTATTTCTAAAAAAATGTTTATTTTCTTTTAAGCAAGAAAGGTACTTAATAAGTAAGTATACTTAATTTGCAAATAATTTGTAAGACTCCTATTGAAATACATTACATAAAGTTCAACCTTTACAAAAGGACTTACATACATACTACCTACTTTGAATAATTTTCCGTGTCGTGCAAAAACGTGTTAAAAGCTCGCCTCAGTCTCAGATGCTTTTGACTTGTGACGACAGGTAATAATTCAACATAGGAATTTGGTAGTAATACCTACAAGTACGTCTCGGGGAGAAAGCGCTTATCGTATTTTAGCCGACTTCAATAAAACGAGTAGGTATACCTAAATATACTAATTCTGTTTTTTGCTATTTTTTAACCGACTCCTACTCCTAGTTACCGAATCCATAAAAAAACAGAGGTATTATAGAGTAAGACGTTTTCATTCACAGACACCATTCATAATGTATTAAGTATTCAATATAGTACTAAATATAGTTATGAGTTACCTATACATTTTCCCGGGTCTTAAACAAAAATTGTGAATTTAAAAAGTTTTTGGAGGTAGGCTAATAAAAAATAAAAGATATGTTTTTTGAGAAAATTGTATTTAAAAAATTGTAGGTTTGAAACAGGAGAAACAAGTACAAATCTCACAGCAGCTGTCTGCTGTAATTTTTCAGTGTACCTATAAAGTTTTTTCAGTGTATGTAATTCATATAGCACAAAAAATATCGAGATAAAAGATACAAAAACAAACATAATTCAGTTAGACTTATGTTCTTGTTAAATAACGTTAAGTGAAATATTTTCACTTAACGTTACAAGTTTTCACACAACTCATGAGAAGGAACGAACTGTATTTCAGTCGACAACTTTCACGTAACTTTTGACTTATGAAAATTTATAGCGAAGTAGGGAGTCTGAAAATTTATTAAAAAGTTTAACAAAAGTACAGATGTGTAATGTTCTCGTAAAAAAAATATCGAGGACAAAGTTTTAATCAAGTTTGAGTTTACGGGAAGGTACTTATTTGAAAGTCTTCGCTCAAAAAGAAATATAAAAGGAGAAAGATGGAAATTCTTCCTTCTCTTCTCTTCTCATCCGAGCGATGTTCCCGGTTGCATCCCTCTCGGGAGCCCGGGGTCCGCTAAACCCCAAATTAATTTTAGGTCGGCGCAGTTGGTAAGCCATCATTGACCGCATACCTTCTGCAAATAGAGAATAGAACAAATAGACAGAAGAAAGATGGAAAATCTACCAATGAGGTGGAACACGCAAAGCTGTGAGCAGATGGCGCTCTAGTCGACTGAGCTTTTTTTTTTTTAAATTTTGTGGTCTTGCCTGTACTGTGAAGTCAAGTTGGAGTCTTTGTGTTTCAGTGTTAAAATTATCTAAAAATATTCCATTTATGTCGGTGTCTTGTTTTGTCTCACAGAAAAACATCGTAGGAAAAATGCTTGTACTACATTGAGGCATATTATTTAAATATCAACGTAAACATAAATGAAACCGCCGAGAGTTGTGAAAATACCTACTATTTGACAGTTCTTATTTCAAACTTAGATCAGTCGAACATTGCCCTCTGCCGGGATAAAAAGTTAGTGCTCCTCCCCATTGACATAAGTGTTCTACTATTTCCTTGGAAGCAGTTAAGTGTATCAAATCAAGTTAAATGTCTGAATTAATAATCCATAGAGTATCCCTGGCGTGCGAACAAACTGTTAAACTAACACTTTAATTAGTCCCAACACACCAATAAGAGGCATAATATAATATGTGAAATTAATGACTCTTCTGCACGCATTCGTTTTAATACCCGAACCTATTAATAGGTACGAATAGGTAGGTATATTATCAAAAAGGCATGAATTTAAATGATAATTGTGAATTTTCTACTAAAATTATATTTTAAATCTTTTATGATTTTAAAGCTTAGAGCTATTTGATCGTTTCGAAAAGTCTACATATCTTTTGTTATAATCGTTAGGCGAGGGTTTCGCCACTATCTCACTAAATGGTAAGCGATGACGTAACGTGGTTTCAGGTGTAGCACACTCATCTATAAATAGGAATTCCACAATAGACAAAAAAAATAAAGTGACAAAAAGATACACGCAAGTGTCTGCTTTTAAACTACCCTGCAAAAGTCGAGCATATTTATCTACCTTTATATGAAAATCAGGATTCTCAGTAATAGGCTCCCGTTTTTACCCTTTGGGTACGGAATCCTAAAAAAGAATTCAGTGATAGTTTAGGGAATACTTCTTCCTAGTTCCCTTTATCTGGTTGACGTTATGCTAACAAAATTCGAATTCAATATCGGGAAGAGACCCGTCTTTAGATTTCATGACACGCAGCAACCGAACTCAAATAAAGCGGTTGTAATGAAAATCAAACTTCTTGCAGATGTGATGGTGGTTACAATCGAGCTGAGAGATATGGAAGGCAGGAGGAAAAAGTTTTGGAAATCAAGAGTTTTACTCACGGCTATGACTTTGGCGTATGTGCAGTCACAGGGTAAGTTTTCCATAAATAATAACTATAAGTATACTTATATTATAACGGCAATCTACACTAATAATATAAAGAGGAAAGATTTGTATTTTGTGTGTGTGTGTGTGTGTGTCGTATGTCTGTAATGAATAAACACAAACTACTGGACCGATTTCAAAAATTCTTTCACCAAAAGAAAGCTACATTATCGAGGAGTAACATAGGCTTTTGATCCAGATATTCGCAGCTAGTTTAAAAATATAAGGTTTAATTTAACTAAATAAATTAACAATTCTCCTGAAACATTCTATCTATAAAAAAAAAATCAAAATACGTTGCGTAGTTTTAAAGGTCTAAGCATACATAGGAACAGACAGACAGACAGCGGGGAGCGACTTTGTTTTATAATTTGTAGTGATCCAGTATGTAGGTACTTATTATTTAAGAGGATAGTCTCCATTCTCTTTCTCCATACAAACGTAGTTTAAATTTTCCTCCCTGGATAAATAAAAGACATTAGTTAGAGCAAATATGTTTATGCCATAAAACTTTTATCTGTCATCTATGCATCTACTTTTTTATTTTTTTGTTTTTTTTATTATTATTTTAATTAGAAAATAAAAAGGTAGATGTATTGTCATGACAGATATAGGTTTTATGGCATAGACATATTTGCTCTAATGTCTTTATCCAGGGAGGAAAATTTAAACTACGTTTGTATGGAGAAAGAGAATGGAGACTATCCTCTATGTATCTATCTACTACTATGTACTTTTCAATGGACTGATTAGACTATAATATTTACCCTTTGCGCTCAAACCTCTGTCGTTTATTGATGTTAAATAATACCCTGCAATTTGTTTTTATATTGTTAATCTTGCAAATAAAGTAAAAAACTAACCGTCTAGACAAGTCAGTTGCAAAATTCTCATAATGGAAAATTTATAATAAAACGTGCTAAATAGATTGGAAACTTAACTCTTGCCCATATATGTAACTTAGTTTTACGATATTAGTGACTATTACCGGTAGATATATTTTGCATAATTCATAATGGAAGGACTGGACACTGGGAATTGAATAAAGATTTAGTGGACGACGTGATTATCCGGTTTAGAGTCAGAGTAATCACCGTTCTTAGGTTTCTTGCTGTAAGGCTGAGTTCACAAATTTAGTTTGACGGAACTTTTGAATAAGTATTTTTTTTGCATTTTCGTGTTCAGCGCACCTATTCTACATTTAAACTGTCCCAATTATGCTTCAGTTCAATAGAATATTTAAAGAAAATGGTAAGTACGTAATTTTTTGGACATTTGCAAGGTTTCGCTAGTATTCTGAAGTGCTAGTAATTTAATAAAAAAATACCAATACCTACTTATTCGCTGAAGCGTTTAAAAAAAAACAAATCTGAGGCATTTTTCGGTTTTAATCGCGTGGTGTTTATTACGGACATCTCAGTCAATCCTGAAGAAGTAATAAAAACCACGCGATTAAAACCGAAAAATGTCTTTAAATTCGATACAACATCGCGAAAACAGAAAAAAAACCTCTGAGGCATTGTTGAAATATTTTAGTTATTAATAAAATAAAAATAACTAAAATACAACAAACAATGAACAATGTTAGACTACATTCCTATGTTTCCACATGAATAAAACTCACATGTTAACTTATTCAAAGTAAAAAGTAAGTCTAATGTGTAAGTATAGTGTAAGTCTATGTATGTACCTACCTTACTCTACAAACAATTTAAACCAAAATAAAAACAAATTATAAATACAAAATATACTATAAGTAGTACAAGTACTATAACTAAAATTAAAAAATATAAGACTTACCTTGGTTTGTCGGTAGGTACTTTGAATCAATTAGCTACTAGGCAACTACTAAACTCTAACCAGTAGGTAAGGGCGATTAACAAAGTTGATAACATGCCCTTACAATATTGCAAGCAATTCCTATTTACTTCCTACAATTTGTTATCGAAATTACCTTAGGGTGTGGTTGATTGGACCGGTTAGATATAGCTTATTTAATGTAAGACTTTCTAGGTGAAATTGTAATCATAAAATATTGTGCCTTTACATTACTTAGGAAAACGAAGAAATGTCTTACGTGTAAATTAGCAATTATATCTGTACTTTCTGTTCTATAATATGATACGAAGGTTTTCACTGGGTCTGTGGGACCTCTTTTGTGAAATATACTTTTGTTGTGTCACTATTTATTTTGGTTTTCAAGTGTCTAGGTGGAGTTTTTTGGCGGGAACGTGGAGACAACATGACGCGCTCCAATTTTGTTTACGTGAAACTATGTTGTAAACCGGGTTAAATTGTGTAATTTTGGGTGGGATCCTATTCAATTTAGTTCCGTGAATGTGCACAAGTGTAGTGAAAACAAAATTGAGTGTTAAACATGGACTTTCTTCGTCTCTCCTGTCAAAGCTCCGTGAAAGTTATGGTAAAGTTGCCACCGCTTTGCCATAGCTCCCGACTTGAAACTTTTAAGCCGATCGGGCCAATACTTGATAATGGCAAGATGTACAAGATGTACGACGCCAAATCTAAAAGAAGAAGAAGGATACGATAATAAACTCGACGCTGGCAGATGTGCGAAGTTACAACACTTCGTGGATCGACGCCATGATGAAGAAAAAAAAAAAAAAGTGTCTAGGTGGCCAGCTTGTTTTATTTTCACGTCTTATTTTTCGTCAATGACAATAAATCATTATATTAGCAATACGAACTGCGAAAAAAAACTCTTGTATGTATTTCAACGTTCCAATCTCAGGTTCAAGTGTAAAATTAATTTAATCGTAAGGGTTTAAACGCTCATTTTAAATTATAGAGGCTAAAGAGTTTACGTTGACTTATCTCGTGAAAAATGTAACTTTGTGCAGGAGGAGATAAAAAACTACATTTAAAAAGTCAATCCTTATTATTTCTAAAGTTTGCCTGAGAGCAAAAATATACTTTTGTAGGTAGGTACCTACTTCTAAATGTGCCGGCGTATTCCACATTAAACAATCTTAATTTGAATTGACAGGGCTGGCTGGGAAGTGTCGAGGGATATCGTACAATATTTTTGATATTACTGATGATGTTAGTTATGAACATCACTGAGTTTGCTAGATTTTGTATTAAAGTCGAATAATTTATGTATTTTTATTATTGTTATGATATTATCCTAAGTTGCTAACCTTATAGGACAATATTTTTACTTTACAATAGATTAATAAGAAACATTTGGTGAAGGAATGATGAAGGAAGGTTGCACAGCACACATCTTAGGGAAACAACGTTTTTCTACAAATTTTAGAAGGTGTTTCTGTACCTGTACCATGAGTTGGTACCTACCTCAATACGTGAACTGTAACGTTAACAGTTTGGGTAGGTATGTCCGCAATGCAAAATATCGGTTCGTGCGGCCCACAAGACGCGACCAGTGTGGCAGAACAAGCAAAGCGGGCACGCTGTACACAAGGGTAAACTGTTAACATTACAGTGCACATATTTACGTAGTAACAAATGGTAGGGCTACTGTTTTTGAGGTTGTCTTTACTCAAAAGGCCTACATTGTGAAATAACACCCACAGTCTCTACAAACTTCGTACCTCAATAAATCTAAAGAGAATAGAGGAGGTTGATATCCACCGCCTCGCGACTCATGTCTTCAATCCCAGAACAAATGGTTTAATTAAAGTACAAGTAAGTTCTCATGTCGCAACGCAATATGTACGACATTAAACTACATACACCCGTTAGAGCGAATAGATCAAAGCAATATACCGTCTTATAGCTCCATAGTATGTATGTGCCTAGAGAGTCACGGCTACTTTATTGTGGCTTACATTCTGTTGCCAGCTGTTGTCTTGGGGTACTGAACTTAACTGACGTTATGGACTAGATTTAAACTCCAGTCTTTCTTTTCTTATAAATGAGAAAACTAAAGAGACTATCAAAATAAACTCAGTTTCTTTCCTCGTTAAATATTTTGTTAATTTGTCGTAAACCGAGTAAGTTTAGTTTTGAGTAAGTTTATTAATTTTATTTATCATCTAAAGATGATTGATTAATAAACTTACTCAAAACTCAAATCTTTAGATGATAAATAAAATTAATAAACTAAACTAATAATAAATTAGGTATATTGTTATTGTTTCAGATATTTCAACGTGCTGCGCAAAAGCAACGGGATCTTGTTGGAGAGTTTGCAATAAGGTATGATTTCAAATTAACACCTAAATTGCTTTATTTCTTCAATGTTCGCAACATCGCATTGCGAAAGTTACTCGCAGTTCGCCAAATCTTAATCTTAGATGAAGCATTTCCAATCAAACTTTTCAGTGGAAAGTTAAATTGACTAATTAAGAAGATTTAATGCTTCCCTTTAAACTTTTTCGTCTGAGTTATTTTCGTAAGCGCCGAGGTCATTCAATATTTTGTTCAACATAATAGCGACGGCGCTCAAACAACAAAAGAAGAAATTGTCTTTGATTTCTTTCATGATGCTTTGATGTCCGTTTCATCTCGAAACATTATGAATGTTGATATCTAAATGTTAGATGTGCAGTTGAGACGGTAAAGACTGTTTCATTTTTTTACGTCTTTCTGTTTCACCTTATTCTTTAGTTAACAGCGAGACCTAACTTCCAGATTTCATGGCCCAACTGCGTTAAGAAATTCGTGGTCAAGTTACCTTTGTCAAGCTACGTAGTGGGTGGCTCATAGTACGAACCGTCAATAAATCCAATGGCGTTGCAAGTTGCATGCGTAACTTGTCTTCTGGTCTTCCGGTCTTCCGTTACAACAGTACTTATTACTAAGGAAGCCGTCTCGTGTCGATATCACCGCGTCCATCCTAACCATGCGTTCTAAGAAAGAGTATAAAAGTCAGGAATATGAAAACGTGTTATAAGAATGTCGTACATTAATACATTGATATTTAATTCTGTCTGGTTAGGGATTGCTGCGTGACGGTCGCTTCCTCCCCGGGACACCGTTTGAATAAATTTACAGAATTCGTTTGAATTGTAAGCATAATACGGGTAACATTAGCCCTGATTTTTCCCTACCTTATATTAACTGGGACAAAGGAAAATGTCTGTTAAAAGCTGTAAAGCAAAATCTTATACCTACTTAGTAACATGAATGTTAAAGACTTGTTTATATCTACTTAATTATCTTTTTACTAAATTATAAATAACTTTAACAAATTGTCATTCATCAGTTGCATAACTTTATTTATCCAGTTAGTTTTATGGTTATAAAATAAAATGTTTAGAATTAAAATGAAGATATAAAACATATGAAAATGTTTTCATATGTGAGTCGTAAAAAGACATGGGTTATGAATTTGAAGTATCGACAATTCCAGAGATAACTACGTACCTACATCTATTCACAACCCTGATTCATCCGGTAGTTTTTTAATGTCGATGTAATGGGGACGGGCGAGACTGAGACAAAATAAAGTAGCTGGTCGTTAAACACATTATTGAAGACGATAAACTCCACTCGTGGTTTTTCTAACATTATTTTAATCAATATTATAAGTGTTGTTAGCCAGTTTAAATTTGTAAAATGTTAATGGTTCTACACAACACACATGTGATTATTTAGTCAGCAGTCTAACTACTGTTAGTAATTAGTACCGTGCCTATATCCCGTACTTCAATGACAGGGTAGTCATATACAAAATAATGACTTAATGACCCTTTCAGGCTTAGGGTGGACAGTCAAAGAGTATGTCCATAATAACGCTGGACTATCAAACATTTTCATGGGGTTTCCCTCCGTGGAAACCGTGTTTGCTCTATCGGTAGTAAATTTTTATGGATATTGGCGCGTGTCGCGCTTGTAATACCTACTCGAGGTATTAACCGATACGATGTATGTGTACCATAATGTAATATGTTGACGCATACGTTTATTTAAGCCTCTACATAAATTATGCTTGTTTTATTTACCTGAGTATAGGTATAAACACATAAAGAAGTCATTTACCTAACTCCTTTGGTATAAATATAGCGAAAGCACTTAACATATTTTAGGATAAGAGCAATACAATTATAGTAACTAGCGTATTGAGTTGTGTATCTAGTACGCAGCTCGTAAATTGTTTAAGAATTTATAGACTGGCAGTGATGAATCTATCTGGCATACGGAGTGTGACAGCCGATGGGCCGCGAAAAACATATCGCCCGCGAAGCTGTACGTACAAACCAACCAACAGACATGTAAACACTCCATTTTATTACCTATACAAAATATTCTCTACTTTTTTTGATATCCACTGTTTAACCACTGATCTTAATTAGTTGAACAAATATTTTTGTATGTATAATTTACTACGTATCGCCCTAGTTAGGCGTCTAGCGATCTAGATCAAAGATAGAGCACAACTTTGATGTGCTCCGAAGCTACAAGGTTGTCTCGAGTATAGGCAAATGTATAATACTTATTTTTTCCTTACAGATGACTATTCAGTAGAGGATGCCATTAAAATAGTAAACCTGTGACTTTAAAGTGTAAAGCCGGTACTATCTTCGGTTGATATCTGAAGTGGAAAACCTGCCTAGTTTGTAATGAAATGATTTAATATGCTAAATGCATTCGTCAGATTGTCCGATGTGACAACCGGCATATTGTCGGCATATCGGGAATTCGTCGATCGTGATCGGGATGCCGATCTGCCCAACTACTAGATGCCGATCACGTTTACCAACTTTGGTGGCGTTTACTCCACAACTACTTTCGAATTTATTCGTTTGTGCTGTGGATTTTGTCTGCATATTGTTAGAAACTTCACCCATATTTCTTGAGGAAATATTTTTGCCGGTTTCTTGTTCCGTTTTGTAAATCGCTTCTGTTCTTTTGTACGCCATTAATAACTAAAATAATATTGTTTCTTCACGAGTAATCCATAGTTCGAATAAAGCCATAAATATGAATTTATCTCAAAGCGTCTGACATAATAAATAATAAAAATATCAGTGGCAACTTTAATACACTTCCAGTAAAGTTGCAAAAGCAAACAAACAAACCGATTGGGAGACGAGACGGCTCAAAGCGTATGAAAATAGACACATCTGAAACCCTTTCATGTCTGTCCGTCCGTCACACGTCCGCGACAACGGTCTCAAAACATCAACAATATAATTATCACCGAACACACGACAATGTAAAAAATATATTTTAGTTAATTAAAATTTAACACCACATCCTAGCCAAGACCGCCAAAAATTTAACAAAGGTGATTTAACAAATTAGATTCTACACCTAGGTACTTACACTATAATATTATTAAAAGTCAGGCCCTATTCCGCTTGCTTGCTGACAAAAACATATTCCAGGTTAAATGCTCGAAGCTACGTGATTATCCTATACCTGCGCGTAGGTGTCATTGCGAAAACCACAAACTTTTTACAACTTTAGGGAACGGGTCGGTACTCGGCAGAGATCGTAAAGGTTCCTCGACACGTTTTGGTTGAGTGAGGGAGAGTGTCATCAGAATCGCTCGTTAATCACACCGCTGTCGCTACGACGCTGACATCTTCAGCCTTTCGCCCAACTTTATTGCTTCTCAGACAAGTTCGGTGAAAAAGACATACATACGTTTCAATGTCGTAAACGTCTGAACGGTTTAAAATGAACGCTTTACAAAATAACTTCGTCTGCATTTTCGTAACTTTTAAACTTTAAGTTCTGAATCTCGACGTACAACGGTAATATAATTGGGCGAAATAATTAAATCGAAAATGAACTCCTACATCTATTAATTTTGCATTTAAATGTATCTATAGGTGCCCGTCTCTAATGGAAGCGCGTGACTCGCATAAATCAACTGATAGAAATGGACATCCAGACAAATTCACTAAGAACATCAAAGAGAGATGCGATGGCATTTTGATTCCCTCCTTTGATTGTTCAAACTTGTCGCCTAAAGTTACTTATTTTAGATTTCAGTGTAACTTTCTTTTGTTTTGATTTAACGAGTTTCATCAATTCATTTGTTTTTATTTAGGGATATGAGGGCGTTAATTTAGTTATTTCGGTTGGAACATTGGAATTCCATTTCAAAATTTGTTGCTGGAATTTGGAGCAGATACTTATAGTTATTATAGTAACGTAGTGTTGCTCCTCTCTTAAATTGGTATTTTATTATTATTACCTATATTAATTAAAAAATAATTACCATCCAAACATACCTATAGTATTATGTGTTATGTAAACTAAAGTTTCTGTTATGCTAAAGCTGCGGCCACATAGACGACCTATGTGTTTTGAGTGTGTTTTTTTTTTACCACATAATTGTAGATGGTCGCAAAGATATTCGCGACGCTGCGACGACGCAACGCACTAATGAGGCCTTAGCCTTTAAATAATAATTAAAGTCCAATAGGAACGAGCACTTAGCGCAAAACTATTACCATACGACAGTTATGATAAATTTGATTAAGAGAAATAATAATGCGATATAACCGCTGTTCCAACATCTCAATCGAACCGCGAATACTTAGGTCACATTTACAGAAGACTATTAAATTTTATTAGTGCTGTAATGTGTCCTCGAAATGTACGTGTGTAATAGAAGCACGGGAATGTTGTCACGAGTTCGTGGACCTTGTATCGACAAAGTCCATCACAGGTGGCGGCATGCCGGCGGACTGAAAATTGTAGCCTACAGTATACTTACCTACTGCGTGCAAGTGAATATAAAGAGACAGGTAAAATGGTAAAATAGTAGGTACAATTAGTTTGTCGTAAATATGTATACGTAGGTACTACCTACGTACGCATTTCGAAAATACATAAGTATACCTACTACTAGGTAGGTTATACTTATGTAATAAAATTTTGTAAGGTCAAATTAATAATTCAGAGTAAAGATTCTTTGCTCTGAATTATGCCGTAGCACGCGCTAAAATATTTGTTTTTCTCGTTTCCGATTACCACTGATTCTTCTTTATTGAAATTTTGCTTCAAATATACTACCTAGGTTATTTTTTTAACAGAAATACAAACGTGCCTCAATCGCAAAAACGAAATAATGCAATTCTTAATTTCGTCTCGGCCGGACAGGCACCAGTGGCAATTGGATAGAGCAGTGCAACGGCTATGTATGGTTGCAAGTTCAATTCCTGTCGGGTGCAACAATTTGGAAAGCATTTAAAAAAAATCTAGTTATAATCCAAGTGTAAGAAGAAAAACTATAAAATAAAAATCAAAGAAATACATTTTCAAATCTATCCTTCTGATAACGCACTTTCCTATGCAATACGCGTCTGAACCAGGATCTACTTACAAAGTGCCAATACCTGACCAGGCACTAGATGATGATGTCAGCCACATCCGATGGTGCATAATGTTAGTCATCTCTGCAGGTTATGTTATGTAGATGAGAATAACTTTATTCTGTCACCATTGACAAATGTGGTTCGTGGATTGAATAGTAAATGCTTGTCTACAGAACACGTACCAAATAATATTAAATATGTGCTATTGTTTGGGGGAAGAAATTAGGTATCTAAATAGATTACTTTGTTGTGTAGTGGTTATGGAAATTCTAGCTAGTAGATATAATTCTCATCTCATCATAGTCTGTAGGTACATTCGTGCAAGTTGTCTTTGATCAAAATCATTCGGTCATTCAATTAATTTAAATTAGTAAATTGTCTTTTTCCTGTGTTGAATGGTGGTTTAAAATGAGCGAATAGCGAATAAAAAAATTACGTACCTACTTAAATATACTTACCAAATTTTTGCAGATGACTTCATTACTGTGACATAATTTCTGTTAAACTGAAATTATCGGTGAAATTGTTGCGTTTCTAACTCATTGGAACCTCTAATCTAATAGGTACAATGTAGGTTGTAGCCTATGTGTGTAACTTTAAAATGTCTTTTTAAGCTTGCTCAACAAAGTATCGACAAGAGATTAAGGCGATTCTACATTTACATCCATTGAATATTAAGTTGTTATGTTCGCAAAAACGTTTGTCGAATAATGAATGTTGATTGGCGTGTGTGGGCTTTTCGATGATGTATGATTTGTATACAATGAACATTGTTCCGACACCTCGTTCTATGGCAGAAGGTTAATCATGCACGATTTTATCATTAATGACGTTGTCTCCAGATTATAATGGGCTGAACTAAGATTTAAATTTGCAATTCACTATGTAAAATCTCTCAATATACTAATAACGGTAGGTATACCTAATAATGAGGTGATGATGGTAGGTATATAATGATAATAAGTTTAGTTTTAATCCAAGATCGCGAAAACAGAAGAAAAATCGAAAGTATAATAAATCGTTATAATGCTAAGTTCGTATCTTTCTTGTAGAGCAGAGATATTTTTTCAATTAAGCTAATGTCTCCGAGAAAGTAGATGTGTCGAAATTCTCAGTAAGCAATAAATTTTCGTTATCGCTCTGAGACCTAAATTTAGAAGCCACTTCGACATTTCAGAGTGGAACCGTGGAACTGAACTATCAGATAACCCTTAACACTGAGCACTAGATAACTGCGTAATGCTCGAAATGCATTGTATTTGTTAGCTGATGCTATTGTTTTGTTTGTTTATAAATTTTTATGGTTGTTTTGGATTTAGTTTTCCACTGAAACAATGAAAGCGTTCTGTATCGTCCAAATGCTTGTTCTATGCAATAAATTAGATTATTGTATGTATATTTTACTTAGATACTTACTTTTCTTAATTAACTTCAAGTTTTAACCCAATGTATCAGGAAAAAAGAAACGGGCGTTAATTAATGTAGCGTAATCGGATATTTTGTAGGATCAACATCGTTAAAGTAATTCTGACGGATGTGTGTACAAAACGTTAAAAATTACGCGTCCTTTTTTCAGTTTTATTTTGTAACTTATTCCGATTGCATACGAATCATTGTTGTTTGCATTGTCTCCCGAGATAGCGTCGGATGAAATCACATCGCTGTAGTATGAGATGGAAATTTAGTCGAAATAGTGCTACAAGTTGAAGGCATAGAGTTAAAAATCATTCGTTAGGTTAACGAACTGGTATGTCAATTGAAATAATTAAGCGAGTGTAATGGTAGCCCTATAAAGGGTCGGGAACACGTGTTTACACGCTACTAAACGTTCCTCTTTCGTAAATATTACCTACTGCTTACGTTTCGAGGTTTTTCTGTAAACTAAGTTAGATAACCATCTGTGAATTAATATGAAAAGTAAAGTTATTGCATTACATTTACACCTTCTATGAACTTCCTCCATTAACAAGTTAGTAACTGCCTAAAACTTTGGTAAAACGATTATATTTACCACACGTTACGTGGGAGAGGTATCAGTCATTTATTTATCACATCGGATTTTGCTTTTTCACATAAAGATTTAGTGTAGTCGAATGGTTAGAAAATATTACCAAATCTTAATAAGCTAAAGTACTTTGGGAAGTTTTCAGGGAGAACTTTGATACAATTCTCATTCATTATTTGGCACCCAAGACTGAGCAATAACAAACCTTTGGAAACAATATACAAACGAACACAACTTACATTAATGAATTCTTAATCAATTTGTATATACCTACCAACCATTTTTTTTTTAGATTTATTGCCAATTTGAAGAGCTATTTATTGGTTTCAGATATCACTAATGCACAATACGACATCGGAATCGAAGGAAAGTTTTATAGAAGAGAAAATACCAACCATTTACAAGTTTTGTTCTCCGTCTCTGGTAAGTCTATGATTGATTGCCCTTTACTTTACCTCTTAAGCTTAATAGCAGCCATCACGATATAGCTGAACTAAAACAGAGAGTTTATCATTAAAAAATAACGTTAAAGTAAAGCATGTCATAAATACCTACGACGCAATCAGAACTATCTACTTATCTAATAAAACAAGTAACAACTCTACCGGTGACAGTTAAACTAGCGACGCTATCAAATGTAGTTATAATAGTATTATAATATTTAATACTCCCAAGTTCATCATAAATTCAACTCAAGTACTGGTAGAAAGGTGATATCCTGAAGGAACAATTCACTCGCTATCTTTTGTCTTCTGTTGAGTTGTTGGAAATAAATCTTTATTCGCCATCAATAAACCGCCTATACGTATTGTATTGTAATTGGGGTGGGTTTAGGTTTCCTGCTGCGTTTAAAGATGTACCTATCGAATTACATTCAATAAAATCGACTGAATTTTTTAATTTAATGATGTCTTTTGCAGGTAGAATTCTGGATTTGTATGAACCAGACAATACAAGGTAGGTTATTGAATTATCTGTTATTTTGTAACTGGCTCTACCGCGTCAACTTTGATTCCGCAGTCACATCGGTATAAGGAGTAATCCACTAACTCAGTTAGGTACCTATGTGGATTCCAGATTACATAACCTACCATGTTTCAGATAGGTTTGTAGTTTTAACGTGAAAATCTAGACACTATAGTCATAGTCAAAAGATTTTACAAAGAACGGGTTGTATGTTCGTTGATTTCCACAGACGAAATAACTTATATACAGCGATTGCAACTTTGGAATTTGGATAGAAAGCTGGAGTTTGGGAGTAAGCACATACTCTATTCCGATTTTTCTACGGAATCAATGAAATCACGCGGGGCGGGCGTTGTTATTTCATTTGCTAAAATTTGTCTTTTTTGTCTGTAGGTGTTTTATCAGACGTATGGTGGGGTCAAGCTTGTTGCGCTGTAGCTCGATCCCCGTCGTGTCGACAAGCGTGCGTGAGCGCAACCAATAGCACCAGGCTCACGGACTCTTGCAGGCGGAGCGATGAGATCGATTTCTTCGATTGTGTACAGAGGCAAGAGGAGACGCAGTGGTGTTGTTGTAAGTGAAAGAATACATGTAGTAGGTACCTACTTTATAGCGTTTTTTTCGTAGGGTTGGAATATTTTCTGTTTCTTTGATGGAAATTATAAGATTGGAAACTTTGGGTGGCAATGCTTTTCACTGATGTTCACAATCACTGAGTTTGACTATTGTCTTGTCACTTAACAATAAGGGTAATATCTACGGCCTTCTTTACATAGCACAGTTGAGTGTAAATTGGACGAATCATTCTAATCAAACTGGACGAACCACCCATGTTTATACTTAGGATTTTTTCTGTAGGTGGTTTTTAGTATGTAGTTATATCCATTTGTTTTATTTTAGCACAAACTCAAAATTGGAAATGCCATGACGCTTGTCAGAAGGTATTGAGACGATCGAGTCAATCCAGAGCAGAAAATGGTGCCAAAGAAAAGGCTTTGGAATTGTGTGAGGAATCGCCAGAGTTGGTGAAATGCTTGAAGGAGCTTAGCGGACCTACTGTACATGTAGACACTTCTATATGTAGGTATTTAGTTTTGGAAAAGTATTTGTATCCACGTAGCTCAGGCTGATGTGCGAGCAAACGTCATATTTTGCGTAAACGGGAACGTTGAACGCGAATGTAAGCAAAGCTCCGATATTGGTATAGCGATTACTAAACGTACAAAAAAAACTTTACGGGTACCTACAGTTATAACTTTACTTGACTTTACTACTATCTAGAGTTTCAAAATTGTAGATATTCTTTGTGAATTAAGAAATGTAGGTATCTACTTTAAATTGAGATACGATCTTTGTACCTACCCAATTCCAAGAATAGCCAAATTCTGAAATTTACAAATCCCATTTAATGTTGTTCACAATTAAATGTTGACTTCCAGACTTACCCTGTTGTTCAGAATCAGACAACTCTAAATGTCGAACCACTTGTGAATCTGTCCTCAAAAGGAACGACGAACCGACAAAGATCGAGGAGGCTTTAGTGCCGGACTGTGGCCCTCCAGCCATTAACAATATTCTATGGCAATGTTTCTTGAAGAAAGATCAACCTAAAGAGCTAAAGGACCATATTCCAGATGATATTGCTAAATTACATTGTTGTGATAAGGTAAATATTATTAGGTGCCTATAATAATACACTGTCTTTGTGACGTTAGATGTGAACCTAAATTAAATATTAATTTCTAACAGACATCGGGCATATACTAACATTTTTCAAACTTAATAAAAGTTGGTTCTATATTTTTATTATCTCTACGTGTATGTATGTGTGTTTCAAGCCCAGAACGACTTTTGGCTTGTTCTAGTTATGATCTAAACGTATTACTTTGGTATATGCTCGATAGTTTGTTTATTCAGTAGGTACACAAAAATTGTTTAAATATCTTCCCCGTGTAAGTTTATTTGACTTGAACGTCACATTGTTGTAATGTGTTAATTTCGTATGATCAATCCAAGATTATTCATTACTGACTCAACAAAGAATATAGTTATTTTGATGACATACCTAACTTTATCGTTGAACATTTCAGGCAACTACAATAAACTGCCGGAAACTATGTTTTCAAACGTTCAACAACGGCTTTCAAAGTGACTGGCAGAAGTTCCATCCAGAATGCTTGAGCGATCCTCAAGAGATCAATCTTATTGAATGTATTGAAGAAGGTAGGTACCTAGACCTACTTATATAGCATAGCGTTCAATTACGTCTCTATATCCGAAGTTCTCTAAGTGCAACGCTTCATTCATCATTTGTTTTTCCAGTGAGTGCCCCATGTTCCCTCGGCTGCTCGGGGCTAACTTATTGTAGTCAGCTGAATAATAGACCGACGAGTTTATTCCGATCGTGCACTGCGCAGGCAGATCTTGGAGCTCATTTCGCGGTAGCTGAACAGAAAGGTAGTGGGTAAGGATCCTTCGTTTTCTTTCACATTCTTAAGGGGTTTCGCCACTCTAGTATTCCCACAAGATCAAAAGTCAGTAACTGGAACCGCGAAATTCAGTTGTTGTAATAAATAAGATTCTTTATTTCATTTATTTGTTTTGTTGTTTTAGGTTTGTTTACGTATCAGACTTGGCGTTGCCAATAAAGAATTCAAGTCAGTGTCCGACCGATATATGGAAAAGTGTTGCTTGCGCGATGCACGTAAAGCCTTGCACCCCTAAGGTAATTATAAAACCCAAAATAAATACTTGGAAACACTTGTAAAAACACTTGGATGCATAAAGACCCAAGCTCTAACAAAGAAGTAACTCTGCAAGCTCTGCCTCTGTTGGTTCTACATCGGTACATAATAAAAGTTTTAACGTGCTTTTCTATTTGGGTTTTCCGAATCCTTTACAATAAATAAGAGTCATTACCACAAACACCCCAAAATATAAATTAACTAGTGATTTAGTAGTGATTCACCAGACACACGAACCTTACATTATAATTTAGGTCAAGAGAACCTACGTTTGACCTTTCTTCAATACTGACGACCTCTGTGGAGCGTCGGTCGAATGCCCGGCTGCAACGCAGTAGGTTGCGGGTTCGATTCCCGCCGGGGACAAATAAGTGTTTATGCTGACCATAAATGTGTTTCTGGTTCTGAATGTTTTCTCTATGCATCATAATCTTATGTATGTACACACATCAACACCGTCTAGGGATATTCAGAATTTCTCAATTTACTCAAAAATTGTGTTTAGTAACAAACAACATGTATATATTTTTGTAAAGCCTACTTATCAGACTATGATTTAGAATACAACAAAATATTGTTTTATGCTTAAATATTTTTTTATTTTAAAAAACGCAAAAAGTGAAATAATGTTAAATTTAAGATAAAATGTCTATCTAAGGAAAAAAATAAAGTAAAACGAAATTATTAGGTTTTTTTATTTGAAGTTAAAATTAGTAGTCAGTGAAACCACCCATGACGTTAATCACGGCCCTGCAACGGTTTTTCATGCTTTGAATCAGGTTGTCAATATCTTGCTGCGGAATATTGTCCCAGGTCCTGCTAAGATGCAAAAAAAGTTGCTCTTCAGTCGCAACATTTGGAGGCAAATTCCTCAAAGCCCTTCTTTGAAGCATATCCCACGCGTGCTCTATGGGGTTTAGGTCTGGTGACTGCGCGGGCCTGTCTAAGACCGACACGTCGTGCTCCTCTAGCCAGCTGGTCACCACTCGCGCAGTGTGCGGACGGGCGTTGTCGTGCATGAGCGTGAAAACTTGGCCCATTTGCAGTCGATGGGGATAGATTATTGGTGCTAGCACCTGATTACGGTATTTTTCGGCAGTCATAGTGTTTCTGATCCAAACGAGGTCTGTTTTTCCACCAATACGAATTCCCGCCCAAACCATAATTGTTCCGCCATGGTATGGATGGACCTCCTGAGGGTGTTGCAGACGGTTGTTACGACCAGAAGCTCGCCATACGCGTACTCTACGTGAATCAGGATGTAATCCGAATCGGGACACGTGAATCAGGATGTAATCCGAATCGGGACTCATCGGTAAACAACACTACCGACCACTCGATATCTTCCCAAGGCAAATGTTCTCTAGCCCACTGTAATCTTCGTCCACGATTTCCTCTGCGTAGTGCTAGAGTACGAAGCGGCCTGCGAGAATGAAGGTTAGCCTCGTGCAGTCTTCTTCTCACAGTTTGGTCACTGACAAGCACCTGGTGGTCTGACTGGAGCGTTTGAACCAACTGCATGGCCGTAACATTTGGTTGTCTTCTCGCGGCCACTTGCAAAAATCGGTCTTGTCTTTGGGTAGTTATCCGCTTTCCGCCTGGATGCCTTTCAGCCACTTCACCAGTAGCACGATAACGTGACCACAATCTTGATATCACGTTTTGTCTTGCTCCGATCTCCTCGGCAATACTCCGTTGAGTAGCCCCAGCTTGGAGCATTCCTACTGCCCTTAACATTTCGTTTCTTGTTAAATGACGCCGCTGCATGATGCATACAGTTGTATTAAATTGTAATTAATCAAAAAAAAAATATTAAAACTTCAATTTGTTTAAACAAAATGCTTAAAACTGCGTTAAGTAAATTTAAACCTTCGAACTCGCTACAATAATTGCCGCTCTTATCTTATGTTTTTAATTAATTTTTTAAAATTCAAATTTGGTATCATACAATAAGGCCTACAGAATAAGGTTCCATTAAAATATTTTTAAATCGGCCAGTATTTTTTAAGTTAAAGAACTTTATATAAAATATCCCTAGACGATGTTGATGTGTGTATTTACAAAAAAAGTGTTGTTTGTAGTTTATCCGTTATCTAGTACCCATATAACAAGCCGAGTTTGGGACTACATTGCGCTGTGTGCAACGTCCAGCAATATTTATTTAGCTCTCTTCTTCTCAATGTTCCAGGGTCACAGCAGTATCCTCTGCGTGGAGGATTGTATCCGCCTGGTATCAGCTTGCGTGGAATGGGGCGCGACCCCGCGGTTGTCTGCGCGAGCGTTGTGTGCGCGACTGGCCCCGCGCCCCGCCGCGGCAGAGGGCGCGTGTGTGCCGCTACGGAATTATATTACTCCAAGTAAGCTTACAAAAAGTATTGTACCATTTTCATCATTTATTATCAGATAGGTTATTTTTTTTAATATGGTTAAGTCCAACTAAATGCAGGTCTAAAAGTACGCTGTCGGCTGTCTGCAGGCAACTTCCTTGCAATATTTATTTATTTATATTTATTTGATACCTATTCACCTATTCTAATCATCTCACGTATATAGATGATACTTACCAAAGATGATGATGACGACTAAATCTATTGTTTATTCGGACTTTGGCTCATTAAGAATTGTCTAAGTATCTATTTCTGTTCTAACAGTTAGTTTAATTTTCCTTATTATTGTTTAGGTCCCGATCCGCCTTTGCTATCAGCGTCGGAGGCGGTGACGTCACCGTGCGCCGGCGCCAAGTGCGGCGCCAACCAAGTGTGCGTCGTCAACAGGAACTGCCTGCAGAGTGACTCCTGTCCAAGATATACTTGCCAAGATGGATGTACACTTGGTAGGTCTATTTATTTTATGTTTTGGAGTTACTAAGAGACAAAACATAATTTGAACTCTCCGTTAATTGTACCTTTAAGAACCGGCAAAATTTTAGGCCAGCGACCAAAACATTGGTTTCAAGATTCAGTATTATCCACTTTTCTTCAGGAACGAACAGTCCCTACGTGGTCCCGATCGGCTCGTGGGCTCGGATCCCAATGTCGTTGCCGGGCAACAAGGAGTGCTACAAGATCTGCAACTGTACCAGCAAGGGGTTCGGCCATTGTCAGCCGCTGCCGTGCGTCGAGCGGGAGAGCTGTATATTGCATGATAAGGTTGTCAAACAGGGTAAGGAAAACATCCAAAGGTACAACTGGACACTACCTCCTGATGACAATAAAAATTGGCAATGAAGTTGTTGGTCCACTTTAGTGGTTTATTCGGGTTATGGAACAAAAATAGGTTTGTTTGTAGGTACATTATGTTATGATATGAATCATGATAACCTATCCTACATATAGTACTAATAGATAAGTAGGTACTCACAAGGGATTCATCATCATCATCATTTCAGCTGTAAGAAGTCCACTGCTGGACATAAGCCTCCCTCATAGATTTCCAGATGCTTCGGTCATAAGTGGTCTGCATCCATCGTGAACCCGCGGCCTTAACTAAGTTGTCCGTCCATCTCGTTGGTGGACGTCCAACGCTGCGCTTTCCGATCCGCGGTCTCCATTCGAGAACTTTTCGGCCCCAACGACCAAGAATATACTAATCCATTAGTTCAACATGGTTCAACTTAGCACGTAAGGCCAATTTGCTTCAGCATGCCAGGTCACATCATCCACTTAATCGGAAACTGAAGTCAAAATTCAAATTTTTCATCCAATGGGTAACTGAGGTCAAATTGATCAGCAACTAGCCAGTAGGAAATCAGGACCAGTCTTTAGGTACTTTTAAATATAAGTACAGCATGGATCAGAATCTGACGATAACCATCAGTCAAATCAACAGCCGGAAGGTACTAAAGCAAGTCGCCCTTTAAAGATTGTCCCACTCCCACCGCACCGTTCTCCTGCAGTCGTACTTTGGACTGATCGCCGATACGACGTTTTATTTCTGAGAGTTTCTCCGACAGCACCATTCACCGATGCGATGTTTGGCCGACAGAACTATTCAAGTCCTAAGTTGAACTATTTAGTTGACTAGTACTTAGTACCACCTGAATAATCATATTATTGTTTATCCTAGGTGAGAAGTACTACATGGAATGCAACGAGTGCGTATGCGTGGGCGGCGAGCGTGTGTGCGGGCAGCGCGCGTGCGGGCGGCGCGGGGCGGTGGTGTCACGCGGTCTGCTGTCCGGCTTGCCGTGCAACTGTCCGCCGCATCACGTGCCGGTGCGCGCCCGCCACACCATGTACCCTAACGCCTGTCTCGCCAAGTAAGATTTTCTAGATGTAGATCAATATTGAATGATTATAGTCGAGCTAAGTACTAAATGCATCAAATGCATTCGACTACACTAGCTGCGCCCCACGGTTTAACCCGCGTAAGTCCCGATCCCGTGAGAATATCGGGATTAAAAGTAGCCTATGTTACTCAGGGTGAATGTAGCTTTCTAATGGTATAATTGAAATTCTTTCTTTTGAAATCGGCACAGTAGTTTTTGAGTTTATTCATTACAAACATACAGACACACACACAAAAATACAAATCTTTCCTCTTTATAATGTGAGTGTAGATTACTTAAAATGTTAGTAAAAGTTTTGAGATGCTAAGCAAGCCAATATATCTAATATTTATAATTTTTTTTAATTTGGTTTTGCTTTTTAGGTGTTCGGGCGCAACAGATGCGGAGATAGAGTTTAAAACTCCAGACCCTTGTGCGACGGAAGTGTGTTCGATGTGGCGTATTTGTCTACCTGTGGCCAACGTGTGTTTGTCGAAACTACAAGCTTCGTGTCCACAGTATCACTGCTGTAAGTACTTCTTATTTTTTAACTTCTGTTCTATTCCTTCGGGCCGGATCAGTTTTCTCTTTTTCTGATAATTGCTCTTTAATGTAATTAAGTTGATCGACTTTTTTATTTTTAGCTTAAGAATGATATTTTTTATTATACTTACTACAATTTTAAATATTTTAGTCACCGCATACAACGAATGTGATAACGAGCCGTCGATGCCGATATGTGACACCGATGGGAGGACCCATCGTAACCCTTGTCACTTGTTCAAGAGTCTTGGAAAGAAGATGGCTTATTGGGGAAATTGTCTCAGCAGATGTACGAATGTAAGTAATTTATAACCATAAAACGAATCAAAAAAGTATATGCGCCTAATTCGACGTCACTCAAATATAATTTTGTGCCTTTCAGAATAGCACTGTTTGCGGTGTAAATGGAGTAACCTACTACTCAGAATGTGCAGCCTGGGCCGAATACGTGTCGGTAGATTATTATGGCCCATGTTTAGCAGTCGGGCCGATCTCAAACCTCATGGAACCAAAGTGCATGATCGACAGAATTGCCTGTCCTTCTCTGAAGAAACCAAACTGTATGGGATTCACTGCCGCTGGCGCCTGCTGTCCGAGATGTGGCGGAGGGCTAAGAATACTATATTCGCAAAAACAAATTGACAGAGCCTTATACGGAACCAATATATCAGCTTCAGTGATAAATCTACAGAACATACTAAGGGCTCTTGAAAGACATGTTAAAATAGCAGAGTGTGCTCTGAGAGGGTACTTAACTATAGAAAAAGAGATTTTTGTTACTGTTGAAACTCTTTTGGAAAACCCGACTGATTTGCAATTAAATGTGTGTGTTTTAGAAGCAGAGAAAATAGCTGAAATGATTAACAGACAAAGTGTTTTGATAACTAGTGACTTAGGGCTCAGTGCTCTGTCTTATGCATTGACTGTTCATTCTTTTCCAACGAATGGTGCAGATAGTTTAAGTATATCGCTTTATGCGTTTTTGTTGTTATTAGGAATATTTATTTCCAGATAGGAGTGAGAGTCTATCTATGTAGCTGTAAAAATATTTGGCTGGTTTCGGCCATTGCTGTAAATATTACAAATGAATTTGTACCAAATATTTAGTGCCATTGTATCCAAATTAAGATCTTTGCTTTGGTCTGCTTTAATTTTCTGTGGCATAATTATTTGTGAGTTTATATTGTTGTGAGTTCTTTGTGCCATTTTAGATTACTATATTTTACTCTGTATTTATATTTCGTCAAAGTTTTTGACAGACTGCAAGCATATTTTTACCAATAAAAGACATTTCATAGAATAGTGTCATAACCAAAAACGATCAATATTTAGTGATTTGTTACGAATGACTTGTTAGATGTTTAATTGTATAAAATAATGAGATTGTTTAATATATGCTTTAAAGCTGGAATGATTTATTAAAAAAACGATATTTCGATATATTGGTAATTTTTATTTTATCTGAGAACACTGGAACAATAGAGGAATATAACATTATATTGTGAGTTTATATTAGGTGTCTAGAATCATAAGCCATTAAATGAAAACACTTGCAGTATACTCGAACGTTCGTTTCTCCATTTTGTTTTAGACTTGGAACAGAAATGTCTACCAAGAAAATAAATAAGAGGAAGTTTTTTGATAGTTACTGCATATATTCCTAAAAACGAATATCGCTAGTGTTTTCATTCAAAGGCGTATTTTTCGTCGACATCCGTTATATCACATACATAATCACTTAGAATCAAATTCGGATAAATCTTTTTTATCAAAAAATATATTGATTCTATCGAGTAGTTGCGGGTCGGTGACTGTTTTCGCGAGTTGAACGAATCCACTCTGAAGCACCGGTTGGATCAGTTGAAATCTCTCTAAGGGAAAAGTTAGAACCAATTCCAGATATGCCATTAAAATATTCTGGAAGCAATTCCTTTGCACGTCCATATCCTGAAATATTAGAAAATTTTAATGGGTACCTATAGTCTTAAAAAATGCGGCGTATTCGAACGACAAAGTTCCAGCACTTTTTTTTTTTTACAAAAATTCTCATATTTCGAAGTGGTATGTTTTCAATTTAAAAGTCAAGTTTCGCAGCAAAGGTCTGGGTCTGAACAATTTCAAGTTTTTTAAGACATACCTTGCTTATACTCAGAGCTCTTTGTTGTTGAATCTCCGGAGGAACAGGCTGCGGCGGAATCAAAGGTTCTATATTCTTCGATGTATCAAACTCATTACCGTCTGATATAGAAATGTTTATCTTACGAGTATCTAAGTGTTTATCTAAAATACCAGAGACGCTAACTTTATCTTTTTCGATTAATACTGTACTCTTATCTAATTGACGTATATTTTCATCAGTCACGTCATCTTTATGGTCAGTAGAATCACTATCGTTATCTTTAACTATGGAGATTTCATCTTCATCATTAACTATAGGTATTTCTTCGGGATCGTTGTCATTGGCATTGGCATCAGCATCTCTTTCAGCATGAATTTCTACAGCTATCGTTGCTTGACTGTTTGCTTTAAAATCTGCAAACGTGAACGGTTTGGGTTTTTCAGGTTCGTCATCAACTTTTTCGGCAATGGTTTCGTTATTAGGCTCCACTATTTCCTCGATTGGTTCATCTACATCTTGTGCGTAATAATGTTCATAATGATTTGAAGACGAATCTGATTCTTCTGAACTGTATGATACCCTATTTTTAACCATTTCAGGGTTATCAAAGTCTGAAACGTTGATCAGATGCTTTGTGTAGCTACAACACAGCAATTCCCATGTGCTTTTCAAATCGAATATTTTTGTAATAAATTGGTCATATTCGAGCGTCAAATTCAGTGAAGTCGTATAGTTGTGCAATATGATTGATATGTCGGTAGGTTTCAGTTTGAAACGATGAATTCCACTGAACAAAATTTCAGTTAACGCGATTATTTTTATCAGCCACGAAGAGGTTGTTTGTTTGTATAAGTTCGCAGCGTGATCCAAATTAGACACTTTTTGAACCAAAAATTTCAAGCCTGGCCTCGCGTCAAACTGCATCGCCCTTTTGAACGATAAATCTAAACTTTTCAACAGCAGTTCTGTATTATCATCGTTTAAGAAAAACTTATAGTTACAAGTATTTGTGCCAGTTTTCAAATTGTCAAATAAAATACTGTTAATGCCTTGAAAGACATCTGATGAGGCTTGAATTAACACTGTTGCGATAATCTGAACTAGTATTTGATGAGCTAACAAACCAATTACGAGCCCTCTGTGAGGTATTCTAACAGTGTACATTTCTGGATTCAAGGAATTCACCGATTCTTGAAGGTAAATTAAGAAAATATAGCTTCTATCATCGATTAGTGCTAGATTTTGAGAAGAGTTTTTGGGTGTCAGTTTTACATGACCATCCTTTAACTGTTCTGTTAGAAATACTTGCTGAGCCATGGCATGTAATCTCACATTATCGTTTACCGAACTATCTCGTCTGGCAGCCACTTTTACAATTGCTAAATCACCATAGAAACTGCTCGAGTTCTCATTGAAAGCGTATGTCAACTGCTTCAATGGTGTTAGGCTCACGTTACAAGCTCGATGTAGGCTTGTGCAAATAATTTCCCATTGATTGTCAGTGAGGAGATGACCTGACGTTAAAATGATGTGTCTTATACACGACGCTCCAAGTCTAGCTATCGGTTCCTGAGGTTGTGCGATACATTCAACAAGAATAAGCATAATCTGTTTCAAAGCGAATGTAACTTCAGGGCTTTCTAGAGGTTCTATCTCAGCACCGTCATTATCATCCCCTGGCATAGATCTTTCTACGTTTATCATTTGTAAATGATGTAAATATATCACAATAGTATCAGTGGTCAGACCACAGCACTGCTTAAAATTTGGCAAAACACTATCCCAATTAGAATTGACATTAGTTATTTTGCGCAGCCAGTTTTGTACAGTTGGCAAAAGGAGATGATTTATACAATGTAGGCCAAAATGCGTTCCGGGGACATCTACAGTATTTCTTAGCAGTTTGAAGAGCGTTTCCATAGCTGCTGGTTGATTTTTCTTAGAGCATACGACTGTAGCAGAAATTAACCCTTCGATCAGGACATACCATACTTTCAAAATATTACTAGGCCTATCGAGTTTCAGCAGACAAGTATTTGTGGTATTCGAAGGGGGAAGAGTAGTTGATAGTTTTCTATAGGAAATCAGTTCCTCTTCACAGTTCTCGTTGGTGATATACTTCGTAATATCTAAAGAAGCACTTGGAATTATAGGGTCCACCACTGCAAGAGGCATGTCGCCTTTGATACGGTTTCCGGTGTTGAATATTGGGCATTTAGGCATATTGTACATCATTGTCAAAATATCAGCACAATTCTCCAAATGGTATAACGCTTCACGGCACATATCTACGATTACTTTTTCGGATTTTTCTTCACTGAGCGGTATGAATTTGCTGTTTTTGGAAAATTTCAGGCTTAGACTGGGCTTTGGTTGTGTGGGAGAATTTACTTTCTTTGGTTTCACTTCTGTTGGTTGAGTATCGTCGTAATGTAAACCTTTGATGTGACTTAGGAGGCACAGTATGCAGTCTAAAGCGGCGTTAGAGAACACCAGAGTGTTGTCTGTACTAAGGAACACTTTGAATATTTCTAAGATAGCGGAATATTGGTTCGAATTGTTGGCAGCTCGGAGAGTGTTGAACAAGGGTCGCCATCCTGATCTGATTTCCATTCTGTTAGTTTCAACGAATTCACAGATGCAGGAAATTATTTGTTCCTAAAAATTTAAAGTCAATAAGTAAACTTGGTAATGCTCAAACAGACTAAAAATATGACGAAATTTGTACCACTAACCTGAATATCATCATCACAAAGTTCCAAACAGAGAAGATTCTCGAATGGCTTCAGCAGAGCCTCGTTGAAATGGAAGTGAGGCAGTTCTACTTGTTGGTTCAACAAAGTTGTGGCGCAGTCGTGCAGACATTGTATGGCAAG